>VALG01005455.1:0-12890 GCA_009835305.1 Ipomoea purpurea
ACCCGGTTATGGTGCCGTTCGTGTTCTCGTGGTTTTGATGCCGTTAATCGTCTGCGTGTTGTCGTTAATTTTCGTTGTAGAATGTGTCTAAGCATGGTTTTTCGGGGTAACAACGGTTCACGGGATCGAAAAGTGAAGAAAAAGAGTCAGTGGGGGTAGGTGGGGGGTAGGGAACCCGCCACCTAACCACGGCCGAGACAACCGCCCGGCATGGTGCCGGCGGGGCGAGGTCAGCCTGCCCGCCGCGCACCCGCTGCCGCGAACAGATAGAATCCGGCGGCATTCGACGGGGTGACCCCCAGAGGCTCACGCCTACCAGCTCCGAAATTTGTCCACCCCGGGACCTCGGCTTCCCAGTTTGATGTTTCCCCGTTCCGTGGATGTCCCAGGACGGTACTCCGTTCTAACAGTGCCTATTCTAGTGTTGATGATGTTCGGGTACCGTTCGTGAGGTTTAAGTAGTCTATTGTTATTGCATGCTAGTTGAACTTGGCATCCGTTGGACCTAGGTGGAGGAGTATGGAACCTTAGGACTATTCTTAGTATGTGATGGATCACGCATAGGTTTTGTTATAACGTTTCTCCCCCTTCCAATGTGTAATGTGGGTTGCATGTGCTTGCTATGTGTTAGGTGTGGTGTTACCCAATTCGGTTGCGATCGGTTGGTTATCCTGAGCTGCGGTTCAGAAGCTGGCTGCGGTCAGATTGACACTCTTGGGCTGCGGTTCCACCATCTTGGTTGCGATCAATACGTTTCTATATGAGCTGCGGTTCATCACTTTCTGGCTGCGGTCAGATGACATGTCTCTTGGGCTGGCGGTCCACCGTTTGGTGCGATCAACATATGATGAGCTGGCGGTTCATCGGTCGGTTGCGATCGACCCTCCGTGTTGCGATACGGGGCCAGGTGGCTGCGCGGGCGTGTCAGAGCTATATGCGCTGACCCTCATTGTATGGGGGGGCCAGTGCGATCTGGTGACTGTGCCCGCCAACAAAGTGTGCTTTTATGTGATGGTGATAGTTTGGGTTGTGTTATGAGTGTCCTTGGGGGAGGCGATCTATCGGGATTGTCATGTGGGGATTGTTTATGTTGGCGTTATGATTATTGTTTATGCCGTTGCCGTTAATCGTGTCCCTTGACTGTTGTGGACTGCATATGCTGTGTTATAACTGTGCTTGGTCTTAGCCTTATCGGTCGAGGTCATTCCGGGTGTTTTAAAGCTAGGAGTTCCGTAGGATCAGTTATCCTTCATGCTCAAAATGTTTTCATATATTCTATATATAACGATAGTTATAGTACTGTATTGTATTTCTACCGCGTCTGGAGTGGGTTCATCCTCAGCCAATCTCTCGCTGAATCAGATACTTATTTGGGCTTATCAGGCACAGCAGGACTAGAGCACTGGAGGCGCGTTAGACGACTGGAGCGTGGACGTAGATTTGTTGCGCGCGTTTCCCGCCTGCGTGCCATATTTATTCATTTGTTTTGGTCGAGAGTGAATAGTTGAGGTTTAGACATGCCTGTGCACCTGGGTTCTCCGAGCCCATGGTGTGGGCATAGACACCGCCGTACACTTCATGATTATACCTTGGGATGTAATGAGGATATTACCGGCGTTGGTGTATATAAGTTGTAAATTGCTTGAAAAGTCTGGGGTATAGGGTCAAGTTGGTTCCAGGAGGCCTGAAGTTTTGACCCTAGGATAGAGACTCTTAGACCGGGGACTTTAGGACCACTAGCTTTGAACTCTAGTAACTTAGGAACATAGGATTCAGAAATCTTAGAAAATGCGCGGATGAGAATTGTGAACTACACATAACTCCCTACACGCTTAACCGCTTCCCCCACGTTATCACTGTCGCAAGAAGGTGCAATCGAACTCTAACTTTGACATTCTTATAAACACTGACCAGGAAAGACGATAGCATGGCACCGAGACGAAGGCAATCAGACTCCAGAACCGCCCACTGACACCTTACCAAACTCTCAATAAGCCACCTAACACAGTCGAACAGGCACTAAGTACCGCGGCCCTGTCTCAACAACAGGCCCCCACCCCCTCCATCCAACGCAAAATCAGATCATCGCCCGACAAGTTTCAAATCACCGACTCACCCACGTTTCGGGGAGAGGACCCCACGGTCCTACGAAGAAATGATCCGAATCTGTGATAAGATTCTAGGTGTAGATGCCCAGGAACGCCGCGTAGAGAAGCTGCCTTCGTTCTACTTCGGACACGAGCCGATCTCTGGTGGATCACGAGGGACCCACCGTTACCGACATAGAACCGGGATTCCAACTGGGAGAGCCTCAAGACACGACTACGAAACGGTTTCTATCCAACCCACGTAAAAGCATCCATGTACGAAGGTTTCTCCATCTAAAACAGGAACGACCACCGTCATGGGAATACCATGAAACGATCCTCGGAGCTGGCGCGCTTCGCGCCAGAGCTAATCCCCACCGAGAGGTAAGCAAGGATAGAGAGATTTCGTATCGGGTCTCAACTTCGAAGCCCGAAAGGGCGCTAGTGTAAGGCAGACTCGACCCTCACGGATGGCTTTAAATCCAGTGGCGCAATCCCTATCGAATCCAACTACTCAACGCGGGGTTTCAGGGAACAAAATACGAAGGAGAAACCCGAAGTGGGCACGCGTACAGAAGAACGGAAGACGACACGCACAGAGGTCGAACCAACCCCGACAATCAAAGACCGCACCCTGGAAACAACGAAGCTAACCCAAGAAGCTTCCCTTGCCCCGAAGTGTCAATAGAAAGCCACAGACAAGGACTGCATGGCAACCCCTTGGCGGTGCTTCACTGCGGAGAAGGAGGACACAGAGGCCTTCCACGTGCACTCACCCCAAAGACCCGCCACCCCACCGTGAATCAACACGGACGCACCGCTCATCAATGGTTAACGGCGCTCCCGGGAAGGTATTCGTTATGAGCCGCAACTCAAGCCAACCTACCCCGAAGCGAAGAGACCCAGCAAGGGAAGCCCAAATCCCGGAAGACGAGGACCATGCGGATCCCACAGAGAAAATCCAGAAAACGAATTCTGTATAGGATAAACCTCACACCCTTGTAAACACCTGTTTTGTCATAAAGACCAACTTTACTCTACTTATCTATTTCGGAATTAATTATGAATAAAGATTTTTGATCAAATTCCAATTCCGCTACGAAGGTAAAACACAAGTTATTGCCATCAACCCAACCCTTTCCCCCACTAAAAGACGAAACAGGAAAAGGACAAAACCACCTAATCAAGAAATGCGTATGCTTACCATGGGAACTTGGACCCCTCCATTTACAAATCAAGCCTTAACCACTAGCGCTACAAGTGTTTCTTGAAACCTTCCAAGGGATACTCCCCTTGCTTGGAACCTCCTCCAAAATCCCTAAAACGCACAAAACCCCCAATAAAAAAACCTTTCTTCTTCCTTCTTCCCCTTTCCTTCTTCCACCTTCCCTTCTCCCCCTCTCACACACCCCCGCCGGACGCACCCAAGGAGCCTCCAGGCAAACCACCCCGATCGCCACAACTAATTAGACCCGTCATCGCCACCCCCAGCACACACGCCGTATCATTACGCCGCCTGCTGCCCGCCCGAGGAGTTCCTCCGACCAACACCCCCGTCGCCAACCAAGGACGCCGCCACTGCCGCACACCACGCACCACCCACATGCATCTCACCTTCCCACCGAGCTGCCACCTAAACCCCGCGCCGCCGTCCGTCGCCCATCGCGAAAAGGGAACGTCGTCGGAAAAGGCTCGCCGGAAAACCCGCCGAGAAACCTGCCGGAAAAGCCCGCCGAAAACGCCGCCGTCTCGCCGGAAAAATCACCCGGAAACATCACCATCAAGGATGCCGAAAAAGCCCCTCGGAATCCGCACCCCGGAATGGAACAACGCCGATTACACCGTGATCGGAGGTAAAAGTCCTCGAACCCGACCAATTCTCTCCCGAATTGGTCGATATGCTTAAACACCAAGGTATCCTTGATGCATATCTCACCATCAAAGGGGATACATACCCCGAGTTGGTGAAGGAGTTCTATCAACACCCTTGTGGCCACCAAACGAGGCGACAAGATAGAAATCGCCACCAAGGTCCGTGGCAAGGAAATTGTCTTTCCGAAGGCGTTTGGCCAAACTCTTGAAATTGACCACCGCGGGTGTGTCCAATTATGACCGGAAAGGGTGGATTGACACCCAACTACGGGGTACAAGGACTATCTCGGGTAATTACTCCGGGAAAGAGGACGGATTCACCTCGGCCACTCGACCAAAAACCGAAAGGCTATCCGGACAAAAAGATATTGGTTATGATTGTAACCGATAGCCTCTTGCCACAAATAACAAGTGCAAAGATGTGGGGGTTGAGTGCACCTTTGCGTATCTCCTAAAACATAAAATCAAGTTCAACCTACCGGCCCTCATGCTAAAGCACATGGAATTCTGTACAAACGAACAACCGGCTTAGCCTACCCTACGGATGATCCTAAGTTGGATCATGGAGAAAAAGGGGGTGACCTAAGCCACACGAGGTCAAAACCGCCAACAGCATGGTTTTCAATGCCCAAAAACCTCCGCCGTAATGACGTCTACTACACCGAAAGAGGACATTACCTCACCCTCGAAGAAATTTGCCAAAAACCCGAGGGAAGACGAAGAGAATTGTTGACCGGTTGGACATCTCTAACAAAAAGCTCAAACGAGCCATCAGGATTGTGGGGCTCGGAGGGAAATGAGGAACAGGAGGAGGATGACGGACCTAACCCGTCAGTGCACCCACGATCAGGAAGGGCCCGAGGGGACAAGACGAGTTTCGGTCAATGAGCGCATTCTCGCACAACTCAACCGACAAAACCAAATCATGGAAGAAGGGTTCTCATCCCTTGATCACACGCGCACTCGATCAGAGGGGCATGCAAGCTGTGGGGCCTCCAGTTCTAGCCAGGAAACGAGGTACACCCGGAACTTCTCTATCACAACGCCACCACAAGTACAGCCTACTCCGAACTAGGCAAACGAAGAGGCCACATTTCTAACCAGGAGGCCGAGTATACGAGATGTCTAGTGGTGAAGGGGAATGGACATAACACCGGGCTTCGGGACGAAGCCCCTTGTAAGGGGGAAGAGGTGTAACACCCTGTGTTACGGCCCCCTAAGACAATGAATTAATTAATCAATACCCATGAGAAAGAATAAATTAAAATGATTAATTGGGAAAAAGGCCCACCATAAGTCCGTGGGCCCTCATCCTAAACCAACCCCTAATCCCAATAGGATTAGACCCTTAATAAGACCCCTAAAATCTATAACTAGGGGACTTAGGAGACACCTAGAACCCCACCACAAATAATCTCCCTCACCACCCCAAAGAGTTCCAAGAATTCCCCTATGAGAAATCAAGAAATCAAGAAAGCTTAAAGAAATCCTTCATAGCCAAGGAATTAAATTAAGGCTAAGAGGTAACCCATGTCTCAATAAAACCTATTTTCATAGCTTATGATTTCCCCTTAGGGTTTCCCCCATATTATTGCGTTTGGCGAGTTATGATGATTATTATTGATGTTTGATGTGATGATCCCATGCGGGAACTAATAATCTTGATATTGGGAGATTTCTTGATAATTATGGAGTTCTTGATGATTATATGGAGTTCTTGATGATTATGTGTTGTTCTTGATAATGTGTGACGTTCTTGATGTTTATGTGTTATCCTTACCGAATCTTGCAATTAGAAGACGAATCGTATTCTTGTTGATATAAAAGTGATTAGAACCCTAGGTTGTACGTATGATATTATTCTTGGATTACGGGTGGAAATCGCATGTTTGGGTGTTGTTATGTTTAGAAAGCATGATAGTTATGTGCCGTTCGTTTCTCGTTTTGATCCGTTAATTGTCAAGTGTTGTCGTCAATTTCGTGTAAAGTGTCTAAGCATGGTTTCGGGTTCCACAACGGTTCCCGGGCGAAAAGTGATGAAAAGAGTCAGTGGTAGGTGGGGGTAGGGGACCCGCCACCTACCCCCCGAAGAAACACCGCCGCAGCGGGCAGCGGCGGCGGCAGCTGCCCGGCCCGCCTGCCGGAATAGCCCGGCGGGTGCCCCCCACCCACCGGCTACCCGCTGGAAATTCCCCACCCGGGACCCCCTTCCCGTTTGATGTTTCCCCGATCCCCGTGGTGTCCCAACGGACTCCGTTTATCGTGCCTATGTCTAGTTTGATATTTCGGGTACCGTTCGTAGGTTTATGAGTCTATTATATTGCATGCTAGTTGAATTGGTATCCCGTTGACCTAGGTGGAAGGAGTATGAACCCTTAGGACTATTCTTAGTATGTGATGGATCACGCATAGGTTTTGTTATACGTTTCCTCCCCCTTCCCAATGTGTAATGTGGGTTGCATGTGCTTGCTATTGTTATGTGTGTGTGTTACCCAATTCGGTTGCGATCGGATTGGTTATCCTGAGCTGCGGTTCAGAAGCTGGCTGCGTCAGATTGATATCTTGGGCTGCGGTCCACCGTTGGTTGCGATCAAACGTTTCTATACGAGGCTGCGGTTCGTCTCTTTCCTGGCTGCGGTCAGATGACATTCTCTTGGGCTGCGGTCCACTGTTTGGTTGCGATCAAACACTATGATGAGCTGCGGTTCATCGTCGGTTGCGATCGACCCCTCCGTGTTGCGATACGGGCAGGGTGCTGCGGGGCCGTGTCAGAGCTATATGCGCTGACCCTCATGTATGGGCATGCGATTGGTCCTGTGGCGCCAACAAAGTGTGCTATGTGTTGTGATATGGATGAGTTGTGATTATGAGTCTTGGGGATGTGACTATGGGATTTATGTTGGGGATTGTTTATGTTGGGTTATGATTATTGTTTAGCCCTTATCTGCCTTATCTGTTGTGAACTGCATATGCTTTTATAACTGTTGCTTGTGTGCCTTTATCTGTCGAGTCATTCCGGTTTTAAAAGCTAGAGTTCGTAGTAATATATCTTCATGCTCAAAATGGTTTTCGTATATCTATATATATATCTCTATATGTATTGTATTTCAACGCGTTGGAGTGGGTTACCAGCATCTCTCGCCTGAACAGATATATTTGGCTTTCAGGCACAGAGGATTAAGTCACTGGAGCGCGCTAGAATGGAGCGTAGAAGTAGATAGTTTCCCTTTCGGCCTGCGTGCCATTTATGCATTGTATTTGATGAATATTAGTTAGACAACTGTGCACCCTGGTTCTCCAGCTAGGTGTGGCATAGCACCCCGTACACTTATGATATACCTTGGGAATGTAATGAGAATATTACCGTTGGTTTATAAGTTGTTAAAATGTCTTGAAAATCTGGGTGTTACACCCGCAGTATTCATGGATCTCATGAACCGTGTTATTCGGCCCCACCTAGATGACTTCGTAATTGAATTTATTTGACGAAATTATGGTCTAACTCACAAGACAAGAAAAAACATGAGAAGCACCTCCGCACAACCTTTCAAACCTTGAGGGAAAAATCAGTATACGCAAGCTCTCCAAATGCGAGTTCTGGAAGGACAGCGTGGCATTCCTGGGCCACGTGATAACCAAGGAGGGGATCAGGTGGTTCCAACCAAGATCCGCGCAGTCAAGAGTGGCCCACGCCAAAAGCAATTTCAGAGGTCAGGAGCTTCCTTGGTTTGGCCGGCTCTATCGAGATTTGTAGCCGATTTCACCAGAATAGCCACCCCTGACCGGACTCATGAAGAAGGAAATCCCCCCTTTCGGTGGGATGACAATTGTGCTTCGGCTTTTCAGGAACTAAAAGAAAGGCTGACCACAGCCCCAGTATTAGTGCTACCCCTCAGGAGTAGAGGGATTCGAAGTTTTCAGCGACGCTTCTAAAACAGGGGCTCGGATGCGTGCTAATGTAGAACGACAAGGTAATAGCATACGCATACAGACAACTCAAAACCCAAGAAGAAAATTACCCACACCACCTAGAACTAGCCGCCATTGTATTCGCCCTAAAAATCTGGAGACATTACCTATATGGGGTACAATGCAAGATCTACACAGACCATAAAAGCATGACGTACATCCTTCACTAAAAAAGATCTGAACATGCGGCAGCGACGATGGTTAGAACCTCATAAAAGATTATGACTTGGATATTCAATACCACGAGGGAAGAGCTAACGTTGTGGCAGACGCACGAAGTTGAAAAACGGGCCACTCCCTCAACACCACGTGGGTCCTGTCAGACGAACTATGTAAAGAATTTCAAATGTTAAATTTAGAGGTAGTGAGCAAGGACGAACAGATCCGGAAATCCAACTATGTAATCTTAGGATCATACCCACACTATTCAAAGAAATCAAAAGCCGAACAGCACAAGGATCCTGAGTTAAATAAAATCTGACTCGACCTGGCCTGGGAAAAAGACAGACCATTCACACTATCTAGATGATGGCAGCTCCGCTATAAAGAAGCATACCTGCAAACACACCCCCCACCTAAAACGACAAATCCCTAGAGGAAGGGCACAGTTCACCTTACTCCGTGCACCCCGGAGGCGATAAACTATACCAAGACATGAGAAGTTGCTTTTGTGGCCCAACATGAAAAAGGAAGTCGCAGAGTTCGTGAGTAAATGTCTGAACTGTCAAAGGGTAAAAGTCGAACGGTGCAAGCCCAAAGGACTCGTGCAACCACTCGAAATACCCCAAAGACTCGTGCAACCCCTCGAAATACCCAAAGGAAGTGGGATTCCATATCTATGGACTTCGTAGGAGGTCTACCCACGACACCAACAGGGAAAGACAAAATTTAGGTAATAGTAGACCGACTGGCCAAAACGGCGCGATTCATTGTCATGAAAGAAACCTGTACAATGACAACAACTAGCCAGAGCCTACTTGAGTCGGGTGGTGAAATACCACGGATCCCCCAAAACATTGTTTCCAATAGAGACCCAGATTCTCCTCACAATTCTGGAAATCCCTACAAATGGCCATGTGAGAGAACTAAGCTTGAGCCACCGCCTTCCACCCCACTACAGATGGCCAGACGAGTGGAACAATTCAAACTCTCGAAGACATGCTAAGAGCCTGTATGCTAGACTTCCAGGGAACATAGGAAGAACACCTAGGACCTTATCGAATTCTCTTACAACAATAGCTATCACGCAAGCATTCGCATGTCTCCGCTACGAGGCACCCTATATGGTCAAAATGTAGGACACCTATATCTTGGAAGACATGGTCAACCCAGTAACCCTGTGGCCACAATACCTACAGACACCATAACGAAAGTCAAACGCATACAAGAAAGAATGCAAGCTGCACAGGACCACCAAAAGTCCTACGCCGACCTGGTAGGGAAACAAGCCGAATTCTCCACAGGAGAAAAAGGTTTGGCTAAAGATCTCACCCACTCGGGAGTGATGAGGTTCAAAAATAAAGGAAGCTAAGTCCTAGATTCATTGGTCCTTACGAAATCTTAGAAAAGTCGGGAACCTGGTTTACCGCCTCGCCTTACTGTCGAGCTAGAACGAGTGCACAACGTGTTCACGTGTCGCAACTAAAGAAATATGTGCACGTGCAAATCACGTATTGCAACCCGAAACAGTAAGCTTGATGGCGCCCTGACCTACGAGGAGAAACCTGTAAAGATCCTGGACACTAAGACAAGAGCCACCCGCCAAAGAACCATAGAAATGGTTAAAGTCCTTGTGTCCAATCACGGGACCGAAGGAGGCAATGGTCTTTTGGACTTCCCGATGTTCTTTTTTGTGGAACTATTTGAGTGTTTTCTTGATGTTTCGTATGTCTAGAACTATATGGTATATCCATGTAGGACTTTGGTGTCTTGAATCGTGCTAAAGTGTTCAACATCGTGTTTCGTTGAACCGTGAAGTGTCTTGTGGGGTCCTCGGAACTATCTTGAGTTTCTCCGTTGATAAGCATGCTAGTTCGTTATCTAAATGCTAGCGTGTGTGTTGTTTGTACCTTCCGATTGTTTGATGATAACTTGTGTTATTCATCGTTGTTGTTGTTGGGCTGTGACCCATTCCTTGATTGAGTATGTTTCATACCTTCGTTGAGAATCCGTTGATTGATTCCTGTTGAGTTGATGCGTGGTGTGGCTTTACCTGGATTGCACGATTAGTGGTATGGGACACTAGTCACCAAGGTATTGCAGCAGTCCTCGTGGTGACCATGATGTGAATATGGAGTTTGTGACCTTTGTGTCAGGTTCACGTATTCCTTGGGAAGGCATTTGTCGCCGTGTGTGTGTACGGTACCCTCGTGTACTATGAAATCGGTGGCTTTGTCGGTCTGTTGGTGGGGGAATGACGATACCCGGGGGAATAAGGTTGGACTTGGTGTACAGGGGTTCCTGGAGGTAAAGGTTGGAACTAGATATAAGGTTGGGGGTAGCCATAAGGTTGTAACCGGGCATAAGGAAGGCATATCAACTCGTGATGTGTGATGTCACGAGGGCTTGTGTAGCCGTGGTTGTGTGTTCTCTATTGTAATGTGTTTAGTCACAAAGGCATGTGTTGCCGTTTGTCGTGTCGTTATGTTTGAGTTTGATGTTGTCCTTTGTGGTTTGGGATGTGTTCCCGTGTTATCTTTGAGAGTGATGAGTCTTGTGTTGGTGTTTACTCTGGGCTTTTCACTTATATATATATATGTATTCCGTTTCGAAATGATTTTGTATATATATCCTACCTATGTATGATACTTAACATGTATTGGTGGGTTACCAGCATTATCGCTGACCAGGCGTCGTCCCATGTTTATCTTTGTGTTCTTTCAGGTGAATGTCTAGAACGAGCGCGATGTCTAGTGGCCGGTAGTCTAGTATAAACGTTACCCTTCTTGATTTTGTGGCCTGTGTGCCGAAGTAGTATAAGTCCTGTTTGACTTTGGGATGGATGTATATTCTATCATTGTCAGATTTGACGTCGTAGCGGTTTACCAGTCGCTTGGTCAGAGTATGGCATAAACACCTTTTTTTTTTCCGTTTTGAATTTTTTTATCAGTTATCGTTGTATTCTTCGGGATGTGCTAGTGTTTTGTTTGTATAGATCTGCATGTTGTTATAGGCCTTTTTATATGCTGTTGGTTTGTACACTGTGGTTTTTTTTTCGGGGGGTGTTACAGATTTGGTATCATTGAGCCTAGGTTTTGAAGTCCATATGGAATTGAGTTTAATCGTAGATTTCTAAGTGGTCTAAGTGTTTTGGACTCTAAGCGTCCTAAGGAAGCTAAGTTGTTATGAATTAGACTTTAAGGACGCTGCCGGTTTGAGTGTTTGTTGAGTTCTTTGTGTCAGGTTTTCTTGTTTGTTTATATTGTGCTTTGTTTCCTTTTTGCTTTGGGTTCTCTTTAGTTAAGACGCCAGGTAAGGATTGCGTGCCTAAGTTTTCCCCTCCCGTTAGCGTCAAAGCCGTACATTCATTCCGTCACATGTTGATTCACTCCAGACGACTAAGCACGTCTGTATCCTCCATACAACTCTCTCCTCTTCGAGTGAAAATCGTGGATAGTAACGTTTAGTCAAGTTCTCTTGGGCGCGCGGCGATCTTCGTCGGTTGAAGTTTGATCCCACAGTGCTGGACGGAGTGGTATCACCGGAATGTTTGACAAGATCTTCGAATCTGTGGGTTTCCCGTAGATCGCAAGGTGAAGTTGCTATGTTCTATCCTTCGGCATGAAGCAAACTCGTGGTGGATGCTTGTAGAAAAGATCCAGATTCAGTTTGGGAAGACCTGAAGGTTAAGTTACGTGAGCGGTTCTATGCATGCTCCAAGCCAAGGGAAAAGGGCCCTAACCTTTACTGCAACCGACCTCTACCGAGTTTAGCAACGTTCAAAAAGGGATCCAGGAGAACCGTAAGAAGAACTTGACGAAAGAGTTTCACCTGTGGTTAGGAGTTTGACGGCTACTAGTTTGGATCAACAAAGAGGGCCTGCAAAGAGGTGACTCTAAGGAGGGTAAGGCTCCAGCCAATCCGGAAGATCAAGGCTAAGGGAAGGTGCCCCGTTTCAGAAGTGTGAGTGACACCCCCGCGTGGACTGCCTTGGGAAACCGATAGAGATGCTTTGGTTTGTGGCAAGAAAGGTCACCGGTCTTTGAAGTGTAGAGCTAAGAAGGAAGTCTTCGTCAGAATCCGAACCTCGACAATGCAAGGATCAACAGTTGTGAGTCAGATACAAGTGGGACGTTGAAGTAATTTGTAACCATTTGTTTGCTCTACCTTCGTCTTTTGTGTCTTTCCTTGCGTGTTAGCTTCAAGCGTTAGCTTGTTTGAGTGTTACCCTTGACCCATTAATTCTTCCTTTCATTTGGACGACCGAATCACCTTTTTTTGCCAAGTGATCCTTTTCTTCCGAACCTTGTTCTTGTTTTCTGTCCGAAACCACCTTGTGCAAGGTGGCAGTGGCTTCAGCTTATGAAGGAATCTAGCAAAGTCTAAGAGTTAAGCCGCGTCTAAGGTCGAAGTTTTTGCCGGAAAGTCGTGAACCCTTTCACCTCTTGAAACCGATCCTCTTTCTCTTACCATTGTCTAATCCTTAACCCTCTTTAAGCCGTCTTTCTATCATCTTCTTGTCAAACCAATTGTCTCTTTCTGAGAAAGCATTCCTATCTCTTCGAGCGTCGTTCTCGCTTCCTTCATAAATTTGATTCTATACAAGATGACAACCTCGTTTTCCTAAGTTGTAATCTTGAAAACCTTGATTTCCTTCTTAACCTATGTTATTCATTTAGCCTAAATCTAGTACCCTTCGTTGGGAAAATCCTTTCAATTCTCTCAAACCCTCGTTCTTGTTCCTTCTCGATTTGATTCTGTTCAAGGTTCAACCTCAATCTTTCCTAAGTTGTGACTTTGAAA
>VALG01005457.1:0-30724 GCA_009835305.1 Ipomoea purpurea
TAATAATAATGAATTTTGTACGTATAGGCAATTCATTTCGTATTGGACAAAGCATTTAATACCAACAACCTAAAAATGGATACAAAAATTAAAGGAGGGGCCAATCAAGAATTGATTTGAAATTAACAATACAAATGACAATAAGATGTTGATTTTTTTAGTTTATAGAATTAATTAATTAGTAGATATTGTTTTAGGTAGGTATGTTTATTGGAATGATTAGAAGGCCGTGAGCTCATCACTTTATGCTAAATCCAACCAAGACCATGCTTCTTTGCCTTTACAAAGCTTCTAGAGCATGCCACTTTTTACATATCTATCGTGCGTGTCCCATGATATCAAAAAGAAAAAAAATAATCACAAAAACATTGTTCAAAGAACAATGAGTACGTATGTAATATTATATTTTCTACCCTCTCCTCGATCATGTGTTGGATTTAGTTAATGATACGATATTTTATTAGTTACCGATTATAGTTTTAAGTTTGATTCATTTTAAGAGTTGTATATTATATTTTTGATTAAGTTTGAATTGGACAGCTATGGTCTATAGGCAACGTAAGATAATTTGTTTTATTGTGATCCTTTGTAGACTAAGATCACAAGATAGATTTCTCTTAGTGTTGCAAAAATCGCGCTTAGGCACTGATAAATCAGCGCTAAGCGGTGGCTAGCCGCCTAGGCGGTCTAAACGGCGTTTAGGCTGTTGGTTAGCTATTTTTGTGTGTGTGCGTTTCTTTTTTAAATGAGTTATTTCGCTCAAATCGATGCTTTTTTTTTTTTTTTTTTTTTTTTTGTAAAATAACTCTAAATTGTTCAAATCGGTCGCAAATCCAAAAAGATATATGTCAATGTTCAAGTGAGACAACCCCTTCTCATGAGTTCGTGTGGACAAGTCATATCCATTGATCTTTGAATAATGGATAACTAGGATTTCGTGTATTTTTTAATTAAATTCTATTTTTTTTTTTGTTATTAATAAGGGGTTGTTTGGTAGTTTTGGGTGTGCATTTAAATTTTATTTAATATTATTTTAAAATAGTATGCACGATTTTAGGGATATATTTTGAGGGTAATGTAGGATTATCCAATGATCTTTGATTTATGGACGACTAAGATTTTATGTGTTTTTTTTAAGTGTTAGGATTTTTATTAATTGCATAGTACAAGAAGCACGTGGTTCTTCCATGTGCAACAGTGTGCAACTACGTACACTACTGTGTGCAACAGTGTGCAACTACGTACATTATGATGTGCAAAGTGTGCACTTCTGTGTGCATCTATGTACACTACTGTGTGCAACGTTGTATACCCATGCGTGCAACGGTACACACTGCTATGTGGAATTGTAAAATTTCAACGCAACTGTTAGCTGCTGTGCAACAAGGTACAGTTTGTGTGTGCAACAGCGCCATAATTGTGTCCAATAATTACATTATGTGAACGTGCTTTCAGGAAGGTAACGAGTCCAGAACCAAAGGCACCCACAAGCTTGGATCTATTAAAAAAAAAAAAAACCTATTTTAGCAATGAAGAAAAGGAAAATGCAAAGCAAATTAATTACAATCCCACAAAACTTGGGATTGGTTAGCAATTAACATTCCTAATTTACCCTTAATCTTGATTAATCACCCAAAAACATGCACAAAAAAAAAAAAAAAGAATAATTTTTTTTTTAAAATCTTTTATTTTAAGTCATTGATCTTCACATTTTAATGGATTAGATTTGTCTACACGGACTCATGAGAAGGGGTGGACAGTGGACTCATACTATCATGGGTATATATATATTGGGGTGCACATGTGACCATGTTTTAGTGTGGTCATATGGTCAATTATAGGTCATTAGATTAGATAGATCCAATTAGATTAGAAATTGCCCTACATACACAAATTCATTTATTAAAAGAACTTGAAAGCGATATATCCAAAAATCAAGAGAGAATTATATTGTGCATTATATTACGAGAACACATGCCCGAATTTGGGCTGTGCAAGCTGGGCTACCGCCACAGGCCCCAAATTTTAGAAGGTCAATATTTTATTTTTACCTAGTTAGTTTAGAAATAAAAATTAAAAGTTTTTAATTAAACTAAAAGGCTTTATAAAGAAATGGTAGGAACATGTAATTTATTGTATTTAACTTTTGAGGTCTAAGGTTAAAACTTGTGCACACTATATTATTCCATAATATGTGTCATTTTTACCTGTGCGTTGCCGGAAAAATTTGTTATAATCTTAAAATTATAACAACGAATATTATATAGTGCAATTGATGAAATGTGTTGTATCGATTAGGTTTTTTGTTTTTATTTTTATGTTATCTTTTTTGAATTCGAACAAATAATTGCCCAATTATCCGTGCAGTGTGCGTGCGATGCACGAATATTTTTTTTTTTTGTTATATATTAGATAATAAAATTACGGTATTAGTTTTATAGATTTTAATTTTGATAGGGCCTTATTTATTTTATCCGAATAGGGCCACAAAAATCTAAAAACCGGTCCTGGTACTAAATGTACATTTATTTTATAGTAGACAAAAATATGGTTCACACAATAATGATTGTTGTGTGTGTATATATTTTTTTTGAATGTTGCTGGCCCTAATCTCCCTTTTATAGTAAGACAAAATCATGGTTCAACAATAATGATTGTTGGTGTGTGTATCATACTTTTTTTTTTTTTGATGTTGCTTGCCCTATTCAACATTGTAGTATACCTCTCGTTCTCCCTCTTTTCCCCACCTAACTTGACAACTCAAAGAAACCATACGCCCTTCCACTCGAGGCTTCGAACTCACAAACCTTTCCAAATGGACCCTCCGGGTCAACATTGGACTACCGCTCTTAAACGCCATCCATTGGTTGTGGGTTGGGTTGGTTAATATATTATCCACACTTACTTTTAAACTAGATTAAAATGTCACTAAAATAATGTTTATAATTAAAAAGGAAAACAATTTTTTTTTAATAAAAATAAATGCCATTTTAATATATAGATGTCTGCCTTTTGACGTCTAGTATCGTACGTGTTCCTCCAAATGAATGAAAAGTTGATTGGGAATGGACAATGGTTATCACAATGTTTACAATGAGCAGAGTTAATGGTTTCCTTCTTGTGCTCAACTTCTTATTGCTAGATTGCTTACTTCCATAAGTTCCATGTGGCTTCTCTTTTTTTTGAATACCATTTCAACTTTCTTTCCTTTTCCTTTTCCTTTTTTTAATATACATAAATAAATCTTTATAATTCATGCATATTTTTTTCTTTTATTTTTAATTTAGCTAAACTATCTATCATAATCATAATTCTATTAAAAAAACAAAATGAATTTTCGAGGAACGGAACCAGAGAAAAAGTAGGTTTGAAGGCGGAAGTTAGTAAGAAAAATTTTTTCAATTTGTCCAATTAACTTAATATCGATGAGTAATGCTACTAAACTCTCTTAAATTTTTGGAGAGAGCTTAAAAATATTTTTATCCATATCATATTATATATACATATATATTTTTAAAAATTTTGGGAGGGTTGGGGGGGGGGGGGGGTTCTAGGCCAAATTATGCATGGTGCATACGGATGCAAAAAACGACGTTCGTTTTGTGGTTAAAAGCGCGTGCCAGACTTAAAAAAATCATGTTCGTTTTTTTTCCGCAATAGGCTAATTTTTTTTTTTATGTCCCAATAAATTCGATAACTAAATAATATCCATAAATCATACTATGACATCCACCAAGTGAATGAAATGAAAGCTTAAGCAAATTCCAACAATGAAGTGGAACTGAAATATTCCACAAATTGAAATAACTAAATATCCAACAAATGAATTGAACCCTAAATATCCACACTGAATGAACCTAAATTATCCCAGAAATTCCAAATAAACTATTATAGTTCCCAGAAAATTCAAATAACTATATATTCCCACAAGTGAAATGAATTTTTGAACTAAATATCCCAATTGGAAATAACTAAAAATTCACAATGAATGGTAAACTAAAATTCACCCCCATGAAAATGAACTAAAATTACCCATAATTCCATAACTATATATCCAGAAAATTCAATACTAATATTCATAGAAAAGTTCCAAATAATTTTAATATATCCACAAATTAATCTATTTGCCGAGAATCAAACTGAAATTTTTAATTTTTTTAAATGAGAACAAACAACATTTTTTAAATCCAAAGACCGACAAAATCGTTTTGCATCCGTATCACCAATGCAAATGGTTGCATTCGGTTGCACAACCACAAATATTGGGGAAAGGTTCTAGGGCCCCTTAATGATTTTTCCTCTGCCCTGGAAATTTCTTAATAAATTACAATCCTTCAATGCCGATTTCAATAAATAATTATATAGTCAATATTAAAAAAAATAGTACAGAAAACGATGCCATATATTGTTTAATGTAGTTTAGTTTTTTTTTTTATTTTACGAAGAAAAAATTAGAAAATTCTATTTATACTAGACTTTCAAATGTGGGTTTTTGGTTTGATGCCTTAAATTTTTTTACCCGGGAAAAGCTAACTTTTTCACATGCATTCTTTTTAATAGGTATAAAGCAAAATTTTTAAAAAAATAGTTAAGGTGTTTTATTGAGGTTGGTCAAATTCGGAGACAAAATCCTGATTAATTTTTAAAAACGATTACAAAGAAAATTTAACAACTGCACAAGGGGATGGACACACAAAATGTTTTTAAATTCAAGAAAAATGGTTTTTTTTATTTGAAGGGCCCGCCAATTTTTTCATAACAAGACTTAGAAATTGAATTTTAAACCAAGGGTTATAATTTTCTTGAATTAAGTTTTTATATTTTTAAATTTTTGTTCTTTTTTCCTTTTGGCCCTTTGATTGGGGGACCCAAGAAGATTTTTCCCTTTTATTTAGTTTTTCTTTGGCAAAAGGCTGAAATGACAACATTTTTTTTTCCTTTACATTTAAAGTAAGTGGGACCCAAAAACTGTGGGCAATCCCATTTATCAATAAATTAAGTCCAAGAATTTAGTGTATAATTGGTTGGTTACTAAAGGAGATAATGGGGGAATTTGAAAATTTGAAGGGAAAATTTGAGTTTGAAAAGGAAATTATCATGTTTTCCCACTTATATGGTCCAGCCTTACTATAAATACCGCTAACATTTTTTGGGAGGAATGTAAAATTAATGGTAAACAGCCTAATTAGAGGGGCGAAGAAATCTTTTGAACACCCGGCCTCGACAATTATATTGGGGAAAAATTGTAAAATTTATGGTAATCTCAGCTGAACACATTAGGGCTAGAATCTTTTGCTTACTGCGCACAAGGAGCCCCCTCACTTTGAGAAAGGTTGCTCCCACACTGTTGCTGGTGAGACTTGATCCCCTGGTCATTCTTCCCCCAAACTTCACACCTGTGATGACCAACTGAGCTGTCCATGTGAGCCACATTCTGGCCAATTGTTATATTATCGGATCAGGGTCCCCACTTATACCACATAGTAGATCATGTCTAGATTATGTACATGCAGCTAACATATTTTATATATCTATTGATGATTTTGCAGGATCGGGTTTCCATTATAAAACAGGTATTGAAGTATAGAACTGGTAGGAAAATAGTAAGTATTATTGCTCGGGGCGTTTAGGCCCAAAATGGTATGTACAAAGTCCGAGATATTGATCCAAAATGGCGGCCAAATAGTAAATAAACAATATGCGCTATAGCCCCAAAATAATGACTAAGAATAATAATATGTTGGAAAATAGCTTAAAAATGGCATGTTAAGTGACTATTTTTTGGTACAATTATCAGTGGGATCCACTTCTGAATCGAGTCAGGTCAAAGTGGATTCGGGTTCTTCGTAGTGAAGATGAAGGAGATTAATATATTGTATGCTCAAAACGATAAATGGGTGAATGAGATATTGATTCTCAAAGTAGACCCATTAAGTTGGAAAAATGAAGGGAAAAAGTGAAGCTTTTTGTCCCACATTGATTTGAAAAGAATATTTGCCCCACTATTTATACAAGAGCTCTTTTAAGGCTTATTGAATTGTATAGCATACAAGTTCTATCTTGCGTGCATGAAAGGAGGGGGGGGGGGGGGGTGGGTGCAAATCAAATCTCAAAATAAGATCGAAAAGGTTTTTGATTCAAGCCGAATCTCGTGTGCCCATCATGTTGCGGTAAACGTTTTTGGAAACAGCAATTCATCTGACCTTTTGAATGCTATTGAATTTCATCCCCCTATATAAGAGGTTTCCGGTATTGAATTTTATCACCCCTATATAAGAGGTTTTCGGAATAGTACAAGCCTGTACAGTTCATCTGACCGTTTTTTAATGTCATTTTTGAATGCTATTTGAATCCCATCACCCCTATACAAAGAGAGGGTAAAACAGCAGACTTTTACAACATAGAAAATCATACTTTTCCAGCCTCAAAACTCTCTGCTTCTACCTCTCCTCCTAGCCTAATTGTGTTCATCCCCGTTGCTCTAGTTCGCCGGATTCCTTGTTTGGGTGCTCAAACATTGAATTGTAGCAAGTTTTATCCTGGGAAGCCTAGACTACAAAACGCTCCTAGCGCTTGTGGAAGGTAGCAAAATAAGGTTTTAGGGAAAGAGTGATCGCTCGACTCATGCTAAAAACCCTACACCAAACACAAGCATATCTCTTCATCTTTCCTTCCTTTTTCCTACACAAAATAATAATCCTTATTTTGTAGGATTATTATTTTACCAACGGTTACCCAACATAATATAGGCGTGGGGGATCAAACACAAACACCCGTGTAGAAAGTTAAAACCACAAGCCACCAAGTTAGGATGATTGTTGTTTCTAGAACATGATGTTTAAAAGGGAGACAAAACACCCTATTTATAGTGTTGAAGACCTCACTAATGGTTGACTGATAAGTCTCAAAATATGCTAGTTTTTAGTAACCTTTTATAGGAGTTTGGTGCGTATTTTCATATAATAAGAGTCTTGCTCTTTAGAGTAAAAAGTCCTTAAAATACAGTTTAGTACGGAAATACCTTCCCGATTATATTTTATATATTTTCAGGTATTTTTGGACGAAAAAGTGCTAAAGAGTAGTAAAAAGAGCATAGCCGGGAAAGGAGCGCGAACATGGACCGAACACCCCGTGACTACGCACGAGAGAAGGAGGAAATGAGAATTATTTATCATTTACGCCCCCTCATGGCGTGAAGGGCATTGTAAATAAGATTTTAAAGAGGCTGGACAGAGCTTGGGCAGAAGGGAATTATGCTATTTATAGGGCAAAATTCTGATTTGTTGAGGAGGCGAGAAGTTTTCTTAGGGAAGTTCTAGATCTAGGGTAGTTTATTTCATTTTTCTTTCTAGGTTTTAGCCAATATTTCATTAGATTTGTAAGGAGATTGGAAGAATTCAAGTGGATGATACCTTGGATCTTCATGTCCTACACCTCTATTGATCAGATCTTGCTTGGAATTGGGTGAAATCTAATCTCTACTCTTTTTTGCTTAATCTTGTGTTTCATCTATTTCTTATTTGCTTGATCTTGATCTTTACAATGCTTGTATAAATTCCTAGGGGCGAGGATTGTTGTGTATATTGTCTTTGTGATGTTCAACTTGATTTGACTTGTGATTGTTGTGGTGGTTGATGTTTGTGGCTTGAATGTCTTGTTGGAAGAGGAATGTTTGTAATGACTCTTGTATGTGCGTGCGCACCACATGCTTGTAGATCTAGGAGGGATTGTGTTGTCAAGAGATTGAGACATAACCCTAGCCTCCTTTCTCTTGCATTTCCCACCCTAAATCCGATAGGATGGTGGCCCGGAAAGGGATGTAGGCAAGGTGCTTGCTTATTTGACTCGTAGAAGAAATGAGTACCTGGGTGTCATATCTATCTATGGAAGGCGTATAGACCGGTTTGCTACGCATTAGCTACCTGTCTCTCTTGAATAGAGCCGCAACATCAATCTACCACTTTACCTTTAGCTTAGTTAAACACACAATACTTTTCGCACGCAATCTGAACCCGGTTTTCTCTTTTTTTCACCTTTGTTAATGTTTTTCCTGCTTAGCATTCGCAACCAACCCTCTTGATACGCAACTCCTTGACCAAGAACCTTGAGCTCAAAAATCCTTACCAAATCACTCACTCAACACTTCCAATTTATCACTCCTTTGAGTACGACACTCGGGGTGGTTCTTACTCCCGTTTTAATTCTTTCTACCTCTTTCCATACACGACCCATGCACACCCAATCTTTTGACGAGTGACGACGCTACATAAAAGAGAACCGTAAACGAAAAGCGTCCGTCATTGACAAATGTAGGGCTTTAACTTGCCTTCAATATTGGCCATACACGTGTCCCATAATTACCTAAATGCACGCGATTTTAAACGGGTAAATGAAGCATCATGACTTTTTGGTAGATGAAATCTATGTAGCTTGGGTGGTTGGTGTTTGCATTGTGTCGTTAACTCATAGGTTTGAGTCTCATTGGTTACACTTTCTTAGC
The DNA here is from genome assembly GCA_009835305.1 of Ipomoea purpurea. NCBI lineage: Eukaryota > Viridiplantae > Streptophyta > Magnoliopsida > Solanales > Convolvulaceae > Ipomoea > Ipomoea purpurea. The sequence goes on from VALG01005457.1 coordinate 8,501, forward strand.
TTAACATTTTATTCCTCCTTTTGGTCACCATGCTTCATTCCTCCTTAGCAATAAAAGTGGACCCCCTTTAGACTAAGACTTTTCGAATAAAATGAGCTAGTCCTGTGCCAAGACTTTCCTAATCAAATGATATATAATAGAACAAATTACACTTTGGGTCCTGTGAGTATTAGGGTACTGGCAATTGAGTACAGGACTTTCAAAACTCTCAATTTAAACCTTTATTTATTCATTTTTTGGCAGTTTTGGTCCTCCGGACCAAATTGCCGGCCAAAATTGGCCGGAAAATTATTTAATCGTTCGAATTGTTTTTGGGTGAGGGTAAAAACGTCATTTGTTCTGCTCTTTTGCATCATCAAAATGTACACTAGATACGGTTTTAACTAAAGAATTATAATTCACAGTTGCATAAATTCCTGGAAAACAAGAAAACCAAATCCATATGCATCTAAAGTAAAAAGAATTGAACTCACTCTTCAACTGCTTAAAGCTTCGATCAAGCTGTGCTCGACCAGTCTCTAGCATCTCAGACACCTGCTCCCCAGCAGCCGCCGCCTTGTCAAAGTACTCCTTGATGGCAGCCACAATCTCAGCCAGATCCTTGTGCTCACCACTATTCTTTTATCTGATACCAAATCCTCTTTGCAGTTCCATTTCCCCAACTCATGGAAGACGACCTCCCTTCGGACAACTTATCTAATTTTGGCATGAATATGAAGAAGACTTATCATCTTCGTCGTTATCATCAGTGAGATGATGATCGCGGGAAGCGGCGTTGTTTTTATGGAGCTGTTCGAAGTACTCGGAGCTGAGAGGGGAAGGAGGTAGAATTTTCCCAGTTCCAGACGGAGGAGGCTTTGTGAGGGAGTGCTGGAACAGGTTGAATTCGCTTTCGCGTCGTATGTATTAGTTTTCGTTTTCGAAGAAATTGTGGTTCCTTGGTGTACGGGGAAGCTCGATTCCGAGAGGATGTGGGGCAGTTTCACGGGCTTTTTCCGGTATACTTGGGGTTGCCGCGGCTGGGAGACGGAATAGTGTGGTGGTGGCGGGGGTTGGTGAATCAACGGAGATGGAGAAGGGATGCGAACCGCCGGCGGCGCGGAGGGGTTTTGAAGGTGGACGCGGAGGAAGGGTGCGGACAACACGGCGGGCGTCTCCTCCGAGACATTTGTTTTGGGTGACATAACAAATGACGTTTTTACCCTCACCCAAAACAATTCGAACGATTAAATATTTCCAGGCAAATTTGGCCGCAATTTGGTCCGGAGGAACCAAATGCAAAAAATGAATAGATAAAGGTTTAAATTGAGAGTTTTGAAAGTCCTGTACTCAAATTGCCAGTACCCTAATACTCACAGGACCCAAATGTAATGTTGTTCTATATAAATTATGTTACTAATATAGAGTACAAAATGTGAATGTCATTTTGGATTGAGTTTACTACATCAACTCCAATTCCTACTCCCTCATTTGTATTGACCCTAATTGGTGGCAAGCAGGATTGGTTATTTTCACATGTTGGTCCACAGAAAAGTGTCTACATCAAGAATTATGTGAGAGGGAGTAACAAGTGGAGTATTAAATGGGAGTACACAAGTATTTTCCTTTGGATATAGACTCGGTCTACAGTATAAATTTGTATACTTCCCAAAATAAATAAAAAGGTTTTATATTATTATTATTTAATCTAATTATTAATATTGAATTTTAAATTTTTAATTAAAATTTTGGGTAACATTGCTATGTTCTTTTATGATGCTTTTAAATTTAGTAAAATTGTTATCAATTTATTCTAAAATATGAGGTTTAAAATCAAATTATTTTTATATTTTCATTTGAAATTGTTAAAGTTAGTTTACTTCATAGAGTCATCCTCAATAGATCTTAGATTTTGTACAAAATTTAAAATCCAAATAGGAATAGAAGAAATTGGGAGGGATAGGAAAATGAAAAAAATAATCTAAAAAAAGAAAAGAAAAGATAAGTCCAGATGAAAGCACCCGGTTGGGAGTTGTTGTTCCGCTCGCGCGACTAATGGAGTACCTTTTTCATATTTGTTGGCGGTCCACTTGAGAGACTAAAAATCAGGTTCTTGCAGGAAGCTCTCAAATCTTCTCTCTCCTCAATCTCTCTCTTCCACTTCAACCAAAATTTCCTTAAAAGTCACACCAAAATCTCTATCGTGAATCCCCTAAAGTCAAATTTAAGCATGGAGTTCAATACCTAATTCTCACTGAATTATATTAGTGCGTTAAAAAAAAAGTAATTAAAAAATAAAAGAATTGATAATAGAGGAAATTTATTGTTTATAGGATGAGAACTGATAGAGTTGTATTTGAATGAATCATTTACAATGTACATATTATAGATATATATAATAGGAAGTCTCAGTGAGACTGGGATAGCGAATCATAATCAAACTCAAATACATAGAGTGCTAAAACTCCCCCTGCACAAGGTACACTGGTGACTTGTAGCTTGTCCCTAAGAACGAAAACTGAGGACCAGGTAGTGCCTTTGTAAAGATATCTGTCAATTGATGGTGAAATAAAATTAACATGTTATTCCATTCACAACTCTGTCTCTAACAAAATCATAATCGATTTCTATATGCCGGTAGCATGAAAAATAGGATTTCCACACATATACGTAGCCCAAGACTATCACACCAAAGCTTTGGGAGTGGGCACGTCGGTTATGCCGATTTCTCGTAGAAGCGAGAGAGTCCCAAATTACCTCAGTACAGACATCTGTTAAAAGCTTTATACTCAGCTTCAGTAGATGATCTAGCAACAGTTCGTTGTTTCTTGCATACCCACGGTATAGGATTAGAACCAAGAAAAACAGCATACCCACTAGTTGATTTACGATCCTTAGGACAGCCAGCCTAATCGGAATCTGAGAAAGCAAGCAATTCTCTAGATACTGATTGCCGAATCTGCAAACCAAAGGTGATAGTTCCCTTTATATTACCTTAGAACGCATTTCAACTGCTCCCAATATGAGACTGTAGGCGCATGCATGTGCTAACACAACTGATTTTTCATTGCAAAGGACAAATTTGGGCGGGTAACTGTAAGATATTGTAAAGCACCGGCCAGACTTCTATACTGTGTGGCATCATCATACAAATCAGCATTAGAGACAGTGGGTTTTGAAACATATATAGGAGTGACTAAAGGTTTACAGTCTGTAATGCCAGCTCGTTTTAAGATATCTGTCATGTATCTTTGTTGATAGAGCAAAATTCCATCCTTACATTTAATGGTTTCAATCCCTAGGAAGAAACCGGGTTCACCAAGATCCCTAATCTTGAATGTAGATGATAGAGCATTTAGAAGAGAACTGATAAGATTTTGAGCATTGCACTTTACAAGAATGTCATCAACATAAACAATAACATAAATGAAACCTGAATCTTGTGAGTAGTAAAACAAAGATACATATGTTTTTGAAGCTTTAAAACCTGCTGCCATAAAAATGTATGTAAGCGATTAAACCAAGCTCTGGGGGCCTGTTTTAATCCATATAGAGAACGCTTCAATAGACAAACATGATTAGGAAATTGTTTATCAATATATTTCCTGGTGGTTGCTTCATATAAACAGTTTTCAGATAAAGTCCCATTCAAGAAAGCATTGTGCACATCAAGCTGCTTGATAACCCAACCAGAGGATATAGCCAAAGATAGAAGTAACCTGATAGTAGTTGGTTTGACCACTGGGATGAATGTGTCAAAAAAAATCCTGGACCAGGAAACTAGTTGAATCCTTTTGCTACTAACCTAGCTTTGTAGAGTTCAATTGACCTATCAGCTTTCCTTTTGGTGCGAAAAATCCATTTGCACCCAATAATATTCTTATCAAACTGGAGATGGAACAAGATACTAGGTTTCATTATGAAGAAGTGCATTAAACTCATCATCTATTGCCTTTGCGCCACTCATCATGTTTGTAAGCATGTGTATAACAAGTAGGTTCAGTGAGACAAACCTGGGCTGATAGAGCCAAAAGATGACCATCACCATGACTTCGGGTGGCCATGGAGTGGGTTCGAACCATGGGCCGTAACGAACGCCCTCTCGGCCGGCCCTGATGACGCTAAGTGGCGACCGGTTTGTTGTACGCCGAGGGCTCATCCTGGGCCGGTTATGGCTGGCTGGGCTCGTTGCTGGCCGGGACCGGTTTAGGCGACATGGGTCGAACTGAGACGGAGGATGAATCCGGAATAAGTACAGATTCAGCCCATGGTTGAGATTTTTGAACCGGTAGTGCTTGCAAAACTGTCTTACCAAAAGGAAAAACACTCTCATCAAACTGAATGTGCCTGCATATATATACCTTGTTACTCTGAAGGTCTATGCACCTATACCCCTAAATGACTCAGGATAACCTAGGAAGACCATGGAGAAGACCTGTAAGACATCTTTTGACGATTGTAGGGACGCAAATGAGGATTGCATAGACAACCAAAGACACGAAGAGAAAGAATAGGACAGAGGGGATTTATGAATAGAAGATGATGACTCGATTTATCTGCATTGTGGATAGCATTTTATTAATTAAATAAACCACGCCTCAAAATAATCTCATAATTTAGAAGGAATAGAGGCATGACTTATGAGAGCTAGACCTGTTTCAACAATATGTTTATGCTTTCTTTCGACACGACCATTCTGTTCATGAGTATAGCATATGACTATCTATGGAGAATGCCTAGTTGAGCCAAGGTAGAGTGTAACTTTTTATACTCAGTCCTAGATTAGACTGTATGGATTTAATTTTGCGATTTAATGAACGTTCAACCACAGCCCGAAATTTATCAAAGATAGCATATAGATCAGACTTTTGTGACATAGGGAAGTACCAATGTAACGAGAGTAGTCATTAACAAAAATAACGAAATAACAATAACCATTTGTAGAAAGAATGGGAGCAGATCCCCAAAGATCTGTGTAAATTAAATCAAGGATACACGAACTAGATGACTCAACACGTGGTAAGGAAAACATGCAGATTTCCCTAACTGACATGCATTACATATATAGACCCGAAGTACAACGAATATTATTTCTAGACCCACTAACCGAACAAGACGAAAGAATTTGACTGAGAACCCGTTGATGAGGATGACCAAGGAGATCATGCCAAACAGATGCTAAGGCTCTAGCCGAAAGAAACGCAATAGGAGACAAACTTGGAATGGGAAGCTTGTAAAGCCCTCCAGAACTATTGCCCCGTAGGAGAGTTTCCTTGGTATTGATATCCTTTACAACAAAAAATATGGGTGAAACTCAAAGTACACCTTATTATCTAATGCAAAATTTTGAACGATAATAGAGATGTAGACAAACTTGGAACATGAAGGATATTAGAGAATTGAAAGGATCTAAAAGGGGAATTAAAGGTAGCATGACCAATATGACTAATAGGTAATCTCATACCATCACTGACACGTGACGTCTCATTACCATTGTACTCTTCTGAGAAGGAGAGAGCAGCTATGTCCGGAGTGGCATGATTGGTGGCACTTGTATCTGGAAACCAAGTGTGAGAACCTTGAGGATCCGAAGAAGATTCTTGATATACGATGTTGGCCTGAGGATCCTTGGCATATCGAAGATGACACGTGACCGCGATATGACCCAACAAGTGATAAAGTTGACATTTGGGTTATAGTTGCCGTTACGTCCTCCACCACGTCGGCCGCAACCACGTCCACGGCCGCCACCTCTACCGCGCGGCTGGCCAGTTTGGCTGCTATTTTGGCCACTGTTCTGGCCAGAACCACGACCTCCGTTGTTACGATCGGAGCCGCCACCTTTTTGGCTTCCTCTTTGCGCAGTGAAAGCAGCCGGTGAGCCACCTCCGGGACCACCGTGCATCATGAAATGTTCCGCGCCCAACAGATCCGCAAGCTCTTAGAGCTAACAAGCTGGCCGCGCACATTGAGAGACGACGCAAGCCCCATGAACTCTAGCTGTAACCCCCGAAGAACGTAAAGGTTTTGTTTTTCAAGTGTCATAGGTTAGTCGGTGAGAGTGATATTCTCGATCAAAATCCTAGCCTTGCCGATGTAGTCAATCGCGGACATGTCTCCTTGATTAAGTGTTTGCAACTGGACGAGCAGATTCAGGCTATGGGAGCGGGAAGATGAGGCAAGCGCACCAACCATGACAGTCCAGATAACTCGACTGGTGCGGTGGCCGATGGCGAGGGGCATGACCTCATCAGAAAACGATGACATCAACATGGATAATAGAGCTTGGTCTTGCCGGATCCATGTATGATGCGCCGTATTAGGTTGCGCAGTTGTCATGTTGTCGCAGTTGACGGAGAGGGTGGCCGTTGGGCATGGATTTATTCCGTCAACAAAATCCAAGAAGATCATGACCATCAAGAAACGGGACAACCTAGACTCTCCAAAACAGGTAGTTCTTGTAGGTCAACATAATGCTGAAGAAGTGGTGAGCGGTAGATAAAGAATTAACCACCGATGTAGCAGGAGAGAGAGGAATATTAGAGACTGTCCGTTCAGAGGAATTAACAGAGCCGTCAACCATTGGAAAAAAACTCTAGCTTAGCTGATACCAGATGAGAACTGATAGAGTTGTATTGAATGAATCGTTTGCAATGTACAGATTACAAGTATGTATAAGTACGAAGTCTCACTGAAACTTGGATAGAGAATCATAATCAAACTCAAATACACAGAGTCCTAATATATAGAACTTTGTCTTTTAGCTTTTAAATTTTACAGAGATGAGATGAAATTGATAGCGAATAACTAAATTTAGTACCATCATAAAACTCAAGGTAATAATAAGAAGAAAAAAGAAAATTAATCAAGGACTAAATTTGAAAACATCACTGTGTTCTAGAGAATTTTAAAATTAACTCAATAAAGATCAAACAACCTAGACATGAGGGATGCATTCTTAAAATAAACGTAAGAATTTTAAATCTCATAAAAAATAGCTCAAAGAAAATTGGCATAAAATTCACATGTGATTAGCCATTTTAACTGGGGTCTACTATTCATTTGGATCATGCCAAAAAGAATTTCAAATCTTTTAAGTAATGAGATGAATTTAGTATATTTATACACGCAAAATAAATAATAGTTGAATAAAAAATTGATTCTCAAAAATGTACGTTGAGAAAAGAGTTTTTAATGGTTTTGATGAAGCTTTTGTCTCTCTCTTTCTTTATATATCATGATGACTCAACTGACCAACAGAGGCTATATTCTTACTGACTGCCCACAAGGAGCCCATCATTTTGAAAAGTTGTTCCACACTGTCACTGGTGAGACTAGATCATTAGTCTCTTGTGATAGATTTCACATCTGCGACTAGTTGAGCTGTCCATGTGGGTAAGGCTCTACTTTGCACATGCAAATGGTGCAAATCAATGTCAAAATTGAGCTTGTGGCTAGTCTTCTTTCCAAATTAAATACATGTGCGAACTAAGAGCTCTGTAGACTTGGTTTCTGGTTTATTGTTGAACAAGTACAGCTTTTGTATGGTGTTTAAGTTAGATAAAGTATTGTTGCCTAGGTATGGAAAGTTTATATGCAAATGTTATTTAATGGATATGTTTTTTAAGCTCATTATAATAACCATAATCAATAAAAGTAACTTTTCTTCTTACTTGAATCTTTCAATTTGTGATATGATACACTATGTAATGTAATTTTAATTCTTTGCACAAATTAATTAACATGTATGATAATCAACTCTGCAAACCATTTAAAAAAAAAAAAAAAAAATCACATCAAAAGACTCTATACAACGAAATTAATCAGAAATATTGATAAAAATCACTCATAATTTGTGATACGAGTTCATCCTTGAATCACCTTTATGGCAAATAGCAAATATTTTTTGAACGGATGAGTGGCAATTTTCATGCCGGTTATACAGCAAGTGACCTTCGATGTGTTGCTAGGAAACAGAAAAGAAATTGATAGATAGCGATGGCTTTGTGAGTTGTAAACGTCGCTATGAATAAAGCTGTGTGACGAAAGCAAGTGCGCAATTTCTTCTTATCCTCTCAATCATTGGCTCATTTCTTAGCTTTATCTTCTCCTAAAACAATACTTTTTTTTTTTTTTTTGAAGCATTCCTAACAACAATACAATGCAAACACATACGTAATTTCCACAATTGTTTTTTTCCCTAACTTTTAATTTCTTTTATAATAAAACTCTATCTCCAAACTACGTGTAAAATTAACTTCAATTCCTTGTTTAATAATAACAGGGTGTTGGTTGAGGGATTTTAAATTCTCTCCTACTTAATTCAAGGCCATTAAATTCTGTAGTTTGGTTGGAGAGATTGCAATTCATGGAATTGCAATTCCCCATTTCATGGAATTAAAATCTCATGTCCCCCCTGGTATTTTAATTCTGGGAAAAAAAGATAGTGATGAGTCAAAATTACCCTTCATTTTTTAACTTAAATTAATGTCTAACAACAATAATGGACATTTTTTACTTTATATTACTTATTCCTTTCAATTCCATGTATATCAACATTAGAATGAATTCCCAATAATTTTATTCTGTCAACCAACACTGGAATTTAAATTCTCACTTATTCCAGTAATTCAACTCCCATGGAATTACAATTCCTTTCCCACATAATTCCTCCCTCCAACCAAACGCCCTGAGGTTTTCCATTCGTATGTGTCACAAAATAATAATATTGCATCGACCAACCGCAAATTAATTTGTGGACTCGGATCACCTTGCAAAGGGACCGAGTCTAAATGTTCATAATTTACCTTTTAAAATTCACAATATCTATACTAGGAATACACAATGTTAACATATATGTAATTGATTTATATTTACAAGTTCCTGTTAACAAATATGTAATTGATTTGTATTTACAAGTTTCTTCAAATACTGCAGTTAGACAATATTAACAATTATGATTTGATTACATGTATTGTATTATGTGTTTGACTTAGAAACACAATTTATATTCTAGAAGTTAATAATTTCAATACAAAAAATACACAATTTATACGTCGTTTAGGACCATGGTATAACAACTATTGACCAACAAAAGTGTCAATTTTAATATTTTTTTCATACAATTTAGCATGCAGTATTCTCATAATCCTAATTTTACACCTTTAATGTTTCTTATATATCATAAATCAAAATGTATATTAAAATTGACAACACAATTTTTTATAATTAATTGAGAAAATTATATCTATCCATGAGTTTTTTTTTTTTTTTTTGAATACTACTAGCTCTCTATTACAATCTATCCAGGGGTTAACTCAACATGAATTCAAGATAATAATGGTAAAAGGAGACAGACGTGTGGATTGTATAGTATAGTATAAGTCCAATAACAAATATAATTAGTACTTTACGGATCCTTTTATAATTCAAAGTTTCAAACCATGATATATCTTAACCCAATAACTTAAGGTAAATTGTTAAAGTGTAAATGTAAGTGTATGTAAGACCGAATGCCCAATTCCTATATGTGTGCATCATAGAGGGCCGAATATGTTAAGTAAGCTAAAGAACTTTGATTTAGGTCAGATCTTTTCTCGAGTAAAAGACAAATTCTACAGGATTCGAACCGAATCTTACAGTGATAGAGATACTGAGTGACATATGAACGCACACACCAAAAACGAAACTTATGATTAAAAATTTTAAAAAGTATATAGAATCCACAAATTAAACACAACATAAAAATCCAAAAGGATAAAAGTAATAATAAAAATAAAGGAAGTGTTATATTACACAGTTGTTGCTTTGGAAAGTAAGCAATTCAATTGTGTGAATCAAAGGATAAGGCTTCAAGTTGCAGCAATGGTGCTGAAAAAGTGGTCGACATGCTTTTTGAAGTTGAAATCTAGGTTACTTGTTAGGCTGTACGTTTCTGTTGGGAGTACGATGGTGACACAATACTTTAGAATAACAAAATAAATAATGGGAAAATTTGTAATTTTTTATTTTTTGGGGGAGGAGGGGGGCTACCAAGCAAACTACAGGCTGTTCTTATAGAAAGCCTTTAACACTATAATCCTTAACCAGAAGATCTCTAATGCTCTCCGGGAGTTCAAGAAATTCGATCCAATCACAATTCTTTCCCAGTCTGCCACTTCATTGAAATCCCGATGTGTTGGTTAATCTTGACTTTCCCGTCCTTGGAAAGCCACTTCTTACACAAGTCCACTATGCTCGCACAAGGTCATAGTAGTTCCGAAAAATTGTAATTTACGTCCTCACAAATATATCAATTATCAAATGTTACTCATTAATTATTAATGGTGTAAATATTGTACATCAATTTTCAAAATGTTACTTATATTGCCAATCTCCTGAATTATTAGGAGTGTAAATGTGGTTACCCACCGTTTTCTCATGTTTGAAGACCACTTTTTTTCCCTTAATTTTTCTTCGCCGACAACAATTCTCCTTCTTCAAATTAGGGAGAGAGGAAATATGCTGTCACGTTTTGAAAAAATATTGATGCGGCCAACATTAAACCATAATAATTTCCAATGGGTTGGACATAGATAATTTGTTATATTGTTGAATGGTTATTAAATTTTAACTATTTTTTATTCTAATAATGATGTTGATCTAACTAATCTATCGCGTTGTACTCAATAAATAGTATGCCAGATGTTGTACTCTATGATGTATCTTTTTTTTTTTTTTTTTTGAAAGATAAAAGATAACTTCATTAACTTAAATCAGAATTAATCAGGCATTACAAATGATAGGATGGAGAGATTAAAGAAAACCACTTCGAGGTCCCCCCCCCAGGGATCAGCACAAGAACTAGACTGCCTGGCCTAAGAAAGCTGGGCTGGCCCTTGGTTCGCCTGACCTCTTAGCAAACGAAACAAACCACATTTTGAAAATTTAATCTACATCTTTTTGTTTTAATGTCTCAATGATCAAGTGAAAAAAGGTAAGAAAAACCGCAAGGGATGCTTTAATAGCCCTGGACAGGATTGCCAGCCGAGTCAGACTTACACCTGCAGATTATCAACAGTTGGGTGCTTTTTAGGCCAGCTTAACAAGCCTCGCGAATGGCACTGCTTCAGCCTCTGCTCGGTGTGAAGTGCCTTTCACTAATTTCCCCGGGCTGCTATGGAAAAATTTCCATCTTCAATCACGGATTAAACGCATCCCAGACCCATGGCCGCTTCCGAAACTGTTTAATGTCGCCGTCGACGTTCATCTTCATCATGCCTGGTGAGCAGGAGTCCACTTGTGGTGATTGGGATGAGGTCTGAATGAGGAGAGGATGAATTGAATTGGTGTAGCCTTCTGTAATTCCACTCACCTAAGTAAATCTCTTTGCCCATACGGAATAAGTTGATCATTCACGAAGAATGCTGGAATTGTTCCAAAGTTTGGCAAATTCCCCTGTTTCCAGATTTCCAGCCAGATAATAACCACCAGAAGAAGTTTCCTTTGTCCAATTACCAGGTGATGTTTGCTGATTATACCCCAATTTTGGAAATGAAGGGTCACTTAGGTCACTGAAGGTGAACAACCTGAGCTCTCCAACTCATGCTCTCGCGAAGGTGCAGTACACCAAAATATGGAAATATAGATTCCGTTTGCAGCGTGATGCAAATTAGGCAAATCTCATCGGCAGCTTCCACCATCCTTATTGCGTTAGTGAGGGTTCTTATTGGGTGGTAAGCTGTTCGTGCATCCCTGCCCAGAGGAAGACTGTTAGTTTTTGGGGTTTATTTTTAGTTGCCAAACAGCTACCCAAGGTTGAGTTTATCCGTTTCTTTAGAGTCGCTCTGATTTGCGTGTTAGCAACTTTTCACAGCTGAACGACCTTATCACAGCTGACCAATGATCTTGTTTCTGTCTCTGCTGCTACAGCTGAATGGGGATATTCAAAATAAGTTGGCATCCCTAGGAGAAACATGATTCTAATAATACCCTCATCCCATCTGGACTCCTGTGTGCTGATGATCAGATCCAACTTGGCATATTATCCATTTAGAGGATACGGGAGAGATTGCACTGTTGGGATTGGACTTGTCGGGGAGCCCAGTCATCTTTCCCAGATACTTGATCTGAGAAACCATTGCGCTACCCCCATTTCCCACCTGCTGTGTTTTCTGATTATATTACTGGGGTTTGAGCCCAGTGCTCCAGGATAAAAGAAAGGATTAAACTATCTTGGCATTCAAAAAAGATGAACCTGGATAGTATCTTGCTCTGTAATATATCTTGTTGTTAGAGGAATTTTGATCATTGGTTAACTCCATGATTGGCTTAGCCAGCATGGCTAGATTTAAAAATCCCTGAGATTTTCTGAAAACCCCAATCCTACCCCCATCTGCTTTTGGTGGACAGAGTTTCTCCCCCAGGCATTTCCTACGTGAATCCCTTTACTTTCGGCTGCCTGACCCTTCCAAACCAAACTTGCTTCATGGACATTCTCAAGTCTCTCTGCAAAGACCTACGGGTAGTAGAAACACTCCATTAGCGTAGAAGGACATAACTGAATGACGGCTCTTAAGAAGAACTGCTCAACCCGCCCTTGACAAGGAATTTAATGATTCCAGCTATGAATGCGATATATAATTATTCCTTTTAATGAAACCCAAGACTCTCTTTATTCCTTCCAACAATTCATGGGTAGCCTAAATAATTTCCAGCACCCCCTACCGTACTCACACCCTAAAAATATTACTCACCATGTCCCTGGTTCCATCCCCACATTTGCCCACTAAAACAGGGACAGCAAGATTTATCAATTTATATACTGCCCAGAAGCTTCGGCTATCGTACAAAGATAACAGCCTCCTGGACACACTCTTGCCTCCTCTTATGATTAGCACTAAAGAAGACATAAGCTATCAATCTACAAATAACAAGTGGCTCACACGTGTGCAGTTCATTGCCAACAGAGATACCATGGAGCTTGGCCTTCAGCCTCGTGACCTTGACATCCATAGCGCTGAAACCTTCAGCCTATTAAGGAGGAAAAGTATGGGGGAGAGCGTCTCCCTGCCTGAGTCCGCCGACCTGAATAATTAGGGCCAATCTCTTCGGCCCGTCGGATTTGAGAATAATAAAACCTAGTTGTAGTAACCACATTTTCATTACTCAGATCAACCATCTATCGGCAAACCCCAACTTTAGCATAAACATTCCTTTAAGATAGGCCCATTCACTCTATCATATGGCTTTGCTTATGAATTTAGAGCAGCAAAATTCCCTCACGACCTTGGAGTTTTCATTCTTCAAAAAATTGTTGTAATTCAAAAATGCCACCATTAATGTTATTCTGTGATTAGTTGTTCCCCGGACGAAAGCAACTTGAATTTGATGGGGAAACTATTCCCCCCTCCAGAATAGGGCTTTAGACGATTTGCCCAAAGCCTTTTGTGCAGCGATATTTATTATTGCAACAGTACCAGAGCAATCGGCCTGAAGATCCCCCATGCGATTCTGGCTTTTGGGCCTTTTTTGGGGATTAAAACTATGTGTTGTTAGTGTTCGGAGTCCCCCTCGGCAATTGGCCGTTGAGTAAAATTATTGCCAGCATGTGAAGCATACTACCCTCAATGATGTCCCAGTAAGTTGGGGCTCTTGCTGGGGGATTTGCATTACTGAAGGGCTGCCTCCTTCACCTTTGTCTAGTAAACGGCGAAGCCAGCTTGCATTTTGGGACTCGGAAATTTTGCTAGTGATATTCTGCAGGACAGGTTGTTGATCTCCCACCGTGGACTTGAATAAGTTTGAAAAATAATCCCTGATGAGATTATTCAAATTTGGCCTTGCTCGACCCAATTGCCATCATGGTTCCTAAGCTTTGAGAAACAGTTATCCCCCCCTCCTCTCTTGACTGAGTTGTGAAAGAATTTTGAATTGTTATCCCCACCTTTGTACCAGAACATTTTAGCCCTCTGTTTCCAAAACTTATTGTTGCTCTATAAGTTTGACGCAATTTTCTTGTGCGTTGTTGAACTCTTGGATTCCATGATTATCAGACTAGCTCTTAAACACTCCATTCTCCGTTTCCACAAATCAATTTGAGGTTGTAAATTTTTGTTCCGGTCTTTCCCCCATGCCATAAAGCCCTGCTACAAATATCAAGTCTAATGTTTAGGTTCATACCTTCGGAAATAATCCAGCTGCGGCTGATAATCTCCTACATTGAGGTTCTGCGATCCAGTTGTTTTCGAACTTAAACCGCTTCCTTCTGGTACACGAAATTGTCGGTGCTGGCCATAAAATTAGGGAAGATGGTCGCTACCAGGGGCTTCGAAAGATGATCCTGGAAGCCTCGCCAAAAATTATCCAACTAAATTATCATTTCACCAAGATTCTGTCTAGCTTTTCCCGTACCCAGTTTGGAGTCCCTCTGCCCTTCTCCCAAGTGAATTGGAGCCCCCAAAGTCGAAGTTTCTCAATCCACTTGCATAAACGGCGTCTGAGAAACCTCTGAATAACCATTGCGGGTGAGGAGTATTTCCAAATTTCTCACTAGGGTTCAGCAGATCATGAAGTCTCCCATTGCAATCCAAGAAGAAAATTCTGCGAGGAGAGGTTCTTGAGTAAATCCTATGATAACCTTCTAAAGTTTCTATCTGAATGGCCGTAGAAACCGGTGAAACGCCAAGAAGGAGTAGAATCATCGAGGTTGATTATACAGTCAATGTGATTTGATGAGTAGTTTGCAATGCTTATACTTGATCCATGCTTCCAGAGAAGGGCTAGCCCGCAACTAAGCCCAATAGCATCCACTGTAAGTAAACCCTCAAAGCCCAGTTTGTTTTTTATAATCTCCATCTTATTAAGACTTACTTTGGTTTCCATCAGAAAAATCAACATTGGCCTCTTTGTGTGGACCATGTCCACTAACACCTGAACTGTCTCCTGGTTGCCAAGCCCTCGACAGTTCCATGAGATGAGACTCATTGGGATAGGCGGGTCTGCGTAGTAGATCCCGCCTCTAACAAGTTTTTTGGAACGAATCCAAAACGACCCCTTGACAAAAAACTTCATCTTGGGCTAGTGAGGGCCCAATAGGTTCACTTCTCCTTCTTTTCTTGTCCTTATCCGTGAAAAATGCAATTCCGGATGAAGCCCAAAAGAGTTTTGGTGATGACCTTTGTTGATAATAGTCTGAGTAGACTGCTGGTTAAAAGCTTGAAGGGCTGATGGTTAAAAGCCTGAGTGGTGGGAAAGAGCTGTTGTGTAGTGCTTGTGGCCAAATCTGTGCGTCTTAATGCCCCGATTTTCTGCCGGCTGAGTGTGATATGATCCTCCTGTCGTAAATTCATTAATTATCCTGGTGCAACCATAAATGTCTGCTGCAGTCTGTGCTTTTCCAGGCTGAGTATTACCCGAAAGACAAACGGTAGGATCAAGAGGTTTTTGTCCTTCTGAACCTCGTACCTCGGTTCGTGTTCCATCTCATCCTCCCGGCTCCGGTCATCTCTATCCCTTCCGGCCGGCTGCGAAATTTTGGACGGAACTGGTCAAGCAACCATTTGTTGCTTCCGGTGATATTACGACGCTATCTAGATTGTATAAGAAGAACATAATGTAGTAGGGAGAAGATGGAGCAAGTGAGCTTCTTTTATAAATGTGTTAGAAGGATAGCATGGTGGAGGGAGAGGAGACCCTAACTTGGAGGGTTAATGGCCTTTATATATAGCCCAAGGTTTGGGCGAGTTTAACCCATCATTTTTGGCTTTGACCCGTAGACAGACTAGAATCACATGACCCCAACTCGACTATAAAATGAGAACTCGGATGTATAGGTTAGGGAACTCGAACCCGGGTATATATCCTATCAAGGTTAATTTAAAAACGAATAATACTAACTACTGTGTTTAATGATCTTTTCGTTGGAGAAATACCTTTTTGAAGAAATCCAAGACTTGTCGGAGAAGGAGACCTTTTGCCAGAATTCAGAAATAATCCCCCTTAAACAATTCGTCCCCATCACTGACTTGCGAGAACAGTGCTGAAAATCATCTGGATGGTCATACATTCATCTGCGAATTGGTATAGAAATAAAACAATCGCTTATTCTATGAGGAAATAGCACTCGTGTTGCTTATGTGTTACGTTGTGAATTATGATCTGTGAATCTGTGATTGATCATTGGTGGATGTCTCATTACACGATACGAGATAAAGAGAGAGGGGAAAACTAGAATGTAAAATTGAATAGAAGATCCACGACCATTCTCATTCATCTGGTAATAGTACAAAATTTCAACATACAACATGTAGGATTCTAGAAACTAGGAAAAATAACAAACCCACTAAGATAATGGTCATATATTTTGATTATGGATTAATATTTGATGCACCGCCGATGTATAGATGCTATACACGGCGGTAAAGGAAAAGATGCCATATCATTAAAAAAAACATAGTCAATTTAACTGGGTCCTTTTGCAAAATATCTAAGACTTGTATTTTATTAGGAACTCTTTTATTATAATTATGAAAAATATCTACTTTCCTAAACATATTTATTACTTAATTATTATATATCTAATTTAATTTCCTACACATTTTTAATTATTAGATACATTATTATATATCTAAGTAATTTCTCCAAAACAATAAAACGGATTTTCCTATTTGATGCATGGTACTGCAAATGATGAATGCGTAGAGAAGAACTATAACAAACCTGTAATCTCTTCTGTTAATAAGGGAAATAAGTTTGTTATAACTTCCCTTCCCGCCATATCTCTGTATAAATAATCCTCTTGTTCATCTCTTCTAAATCAATGAAACAGTTACATTCTTCATGTCTCTCTTTCCTTTCATCCAACTCAAACAGCCATACCTCTCTATATTCCGATATGGTATCAGAGCTCCGGCCAAGTAGCTACGTCGCCGCATTGACCAGCACCGATGAGTCTAACCAGAGAATTCATCCTCTTCCGGCAACACCAAACGACGAATCTCTTGTTCATACTCCCTTCACAGCTGATCCGCAAGGAAACTCTGTTCCGCAGAGGAACACTAGCTTCGACAATATCGAGAATCCACTCTATCTGAACATCAATGAGAATCCGAACGCGATTCTCGTGAGTCCTCCACTCACAGGTAGTGGAAATTATGGATCCTGGGGCATTTCTATGCATGTGGCTCTAGAAGTCAAAAACAAATGGAGCCTCGTCGACGAAAAAGTGTTCCCATGCCAGCGAAGAATCACGCTCAGTATTCATCGTGGAGAAGTGTAATCTGATAAGATGTTCATGGATTCTGAGATCTCTCCATCCGTCAATAGCTCAAAGCGTAATGTATATGGAGACACAAGACATTTGGAATGATCTACGAATACGATTTTCACAACGAGATCCGCATCGGATCTCGATTCTCCAGAACGAGATATATGATCTGAAACAAGGAGGTCTCTCTGTGAATGACTACTACACCAAGTGTCGCACCTTGTGGGAGGAGATGAACTCGCTGAGACCGCTTCCAATCTCCAAGTCTGATCTAGTTGATGAGATCAGAAATGATCGAGAAATGATCAAATCATTCGATTCTTACAAGGATTAGACGAAGATTACAATTCTCTCAAATCCGATGTGCTTTTTCTTGATCCCTACCAGAGATGCACAAGTCTTTGTTATGGCCAAAAAATATGAGAGACAGCTAGCCATCACTAAACTGAGCACCGGAACTCTAGAAATCAGTCATTTAAATGCCATGCAAACTACACAGAACTCCACAGATGAGGTGGTTACAGCTCTCAACAACTTCAACAGCATGAAGAACTTTAATCAAGTGGTTGAAACAAAAGTGTAAGTCCAGTATTTTGTGAGGTTTTATGACGCGGGTACACCATCTGAGAGAGGCGTACCATATGAAAAGCATTGTATGTATGGCCAGTCTGAGTGTGATGTACACATGGTGCTATATAGATATCGAAGGAAAACAGCAAATCTTGCGAGTAGTCTATTTGTATTTTGTTAGTAATCTGACTGAGTGTCTATATTTAGTCAATCTACTGTGATCTTGTTTAGTTATCATGTCTCTGAACAGATATCAGAAATATTACTATGTACATACAAGCATCATGGCAGACTGGTATGGCTAGTTGTTATCGAAGATAGAGCAGTCAGACTTACTTCAACCACAGACAGGCTTTTGATTGCTGTCTTTTTAATCTGCTTTGTTGGTCGTTATGACAAGAGATACTTATAATAAGCTCTTTTTTTATAACTATCTTTTGACAATGAAGGGCATATGTGAGTGAGTACTTATCTCTGTTTTTGCATTATATTGCTGTGTGAGGTTGTCTTCCTCCTATCTTTGGATTTGAGTTTCAGGATGAGTACTGATCATAGTAGCATCTTGTTGCTAGTGATGTTCCTTGGTGATGATTATTCGTTTACACTATGAAGAATAAATAGATGGTGAGCTTCTGACGCTAATGTTGACAGATGTCGAATTATGTTGAACAATGTGGGAGAGAGATATAAAATTGATCGATCGATGTGGGGAGCGGCATTAGTGTGATATTCTGCATGGTTTGATGAGAAGGTGTGTTGCAGTCTCTCTATTATCTATTGTAGACTCAATATTTTTTTTTACTGCTATCAAGTTAGTTATTGAAAAAAATCTCATCTATGTACCTTTGATCGCCATTATATGATAATACATGTTTTGCCTTCATGCATGTATCTTTATAGTGCCCATTCTTCTGTAGTGTGTCCCTATGAGGATGAGTTGGATTTGCTAAGAGATAGAGAGAAGGCTCTATTCGGCTTTTACTTTTTGTTTAAGTAGCGTAAACCTTTATATACCCCCCCACTCCCACTAATACTTCAATCAGTTTGTATGCCATAGTAATTGAGTTGATCTTTTGGCATTCAACGTTCTGGGCCTATGCTATGCGCACCACCAATATATCCAATTATTTTTCATTACGCTTCATTTTATTGCATATTTAGTGTACTATTATGAATTATAGATATGTTTGGCTTCATGATGTCTGTCAGTTTGCAAAACGCTAAGCTGTCCCATTTGCGAGGTAGAAATATCAATACTAATGTCCTATATGTACTGTCGGTTGATCCTCGGTATGGGTGCGATTGTTTTGATACTTGTTTGTCAAAATACGTAACGTATTTGGGCCTTTCAAGTTTAATATGTCTTTTATTATGTGTTTTGAAAGTAAATTAGTACTTTCACAGTTGTTTACTATAGTTTGTATCGATATTGGCTACTCGCGTAGATGTTAGATTTTATAAAGTACAATATCTGGCAATGCTTAGATGATTGGTATAAATCAATAAGAAACTAAGTTTGTAATAATAAGATTTCTATAATCGTGGCTTAAACCCAGTGTTGGATCATAATTGTAGATCTTATCAAGGGTCGATCATAATCCGCGTATCGTTTAGATGCGGGAACATATGGATTGCGAAATGATGTAATAGGAAGATATATTATTGTTGTGAAAACTGGTACAGCTATTAATGTTATTGTTCGTAGCTGGTGATACTTGTGTGTGATGGATATTGAGTATTAACTCATCACCAGCCAAAAATGCTGTGGTCAATAAGCTGCAAACCTCATGCACACGGTGTGCATATGCATTTAGTGTATTCATTCGCTCTATATGTCTCATCTGATTTCATATGCGTAGTTTCGCCTGAAATTCTAATGGGGGTACAGCTGTATTTCAATCGGCTGTCTATATTGATTAAAAAAAGCTCCCACTGCTCGTTTTGGAGTGCTTTCTAACCTCTTATTTCGCACTGTTATATGAAGAGAACCAGATCTTCAGTAATCCAGCGAATTCGTCTCTATCTCTCATAATATCTGACACTAGAAGCATAGAAGTGTTATATTTTAATGTCTGTTGCAGAATAAAGGGATATTTTTTTTGGACTATTTACATACTCAACAAGTATTTCTACGCTTGTGTTACTCGTGATGTGTCTTCTATGAAGACTCAATTCTCCTTTCTGCAGACTAGAACAAGTATCATTTATGGTTGTACCTTTAAGCACCTAATCTATCGAATCCTTTCTATGCGCAAAATATTTGCTACTATGGTTGTGAAGAACATTCCCACTCAGGCAACCTCATGGATAAATTATCAAGCATCCTGTTTCTAAATATGATGACAATGTCAGACACAATTGCATCTCTTATCTATATTCATGATCTTCCTTCGAGAATTGTATGATACTATAAGACAAACCCTATCAAGTAGTGAGACACATTCTCCATGGTAATAATGTATGAAGCTTGAAATTGGATAGTGTAAATATCGATTGAGAAATTAGACATAGTTTAACACACTCTTGCTCTTCGAATCTTAGTGATAATAATCAGCTCTCTGGAGGTACAGTACTTTGTGAATGATAGCTGTTGTATTATACTAAGTCACTATTGAATGCTAGGCTGACATGATTTGCTAACTACAGCGATTGCTTATGATCTTGCTTGTGGTTATGCTGTGATTATGACCTGCTGTCTTTATTCAATGAAGACAATTCTCCGAGGGTTTCATCCAGCATTTATTGATCGAAAATTTGGTGTTCTTGTGGTTTCAATGACATTCCTATGCACCATCTCAGCAAAGTCGTATTCCGTTTCATGTGCTATGGATGCTGTGGTTCTGTACCGTTACTCTATACGAGCTATATATATCTTTACACAATTCAATCGTAAGTGCCCAGCAATGTTGATTGTTTGCAGTATAGTCGCGTATGTGTATGAAATGCGGAGATTGTCTTTCTAAGAGATGGAGCATAGAGCAGTAGGTAATCACAATTTCATCCCCAGGGAAACAATCGACCTAAGCGCGCGAGAATGGGAATTTTTCAATAAAGTACACAGCTCAAAGAGCCAGATTTGTATGGAGCGATCATTATTTCTTGACCTGATATTTCTAAACATATGAATCTGTTTCACTGCTCGTTAGCTATAAGGCTAATCAAACTATATATTTGTGAATTCTGATGTATTCTGGAAACTTCTGCACGGGTTTGTATCTTAGAGTCTAGCTTTAGACCAATCTATCTCTGTATGTCGGTTCTATGCTCCCTGCTTAGTAATTGCGCTTGAAGAATTAGGTTATACTATTCCTTACAACAACGCCTATTGTCCAAGTTTGTGGGAACATTTAAAACGGGGATGTTTTTGTCTCGTTATTGATATTCTTACTATGAAGCACCAGCTTGAAAGCACGAAATCCATATATCCAAGTTTGTAATATTTCTTGCAGTGTTGTATGATGATTCTGCAAGACATAGCATAGTAGTCGATAGTAGGAATTACCGAGAGGAGCTCACCTATAATTAGCTCTCTGGTTCGAGTTGGTTCAATGCAGTCCTTCTCTCGATCGTGAATCTCTCTTCGTTGTCAAAGGGTAGTAATTCTTTAGTTTTGGAGATTTTTAGTTTAGTGTTCGATGTTGTATCTGATTCATGGTAATGTAGAGATTGATTGGTTGATGATGTTTTTATGAGTGTATGATGAAGTTCTAAATTCCTTGCGCTAGATACGTTGGGTTGGTATCAATAATTGTAGTTTGTGAATACTTTTTACCAGGCCATAAATGATATCGAGTTGATTCTCCTCATAGATAATATTACTGGAATTAAATCATTTTAAGATAATAAAAGATTTGGTTAGTCAGGTTAGTCTATTATTGGTGTAGTAACTTTCGTATGATCTGTCGACCATGATCTAACAGCAAGGCGCATGTGATAGACCGCGTTCGAGACCTGAAAATTTATGTTTGCCTAGTTATTCATTTTTGAAATAATTCAATGCTGTCTTCATTGATGCGAAATACCTATGTTGAAGATCTATGCAGAGCCAAACTAATATTACTACATCATGAAGCACAGCCCCCTCTTAGATGGCCACCTTTCAAAGTTACAGAAGTATTGGTTGCTTTTGTTTTAGGATTTAGGCGCTCTACCTCATATAGCAGGCGCACTTAGGTACGCTTTCCTTAGGCCTTTTATTGATGTATTAGTCGTAGTTTTCTCACACACTTGAGAAGTTCTTTGTATGCCTTCGATCAATTGACGAGACTGTTGCACATTCTTCTATGCTTAGTCCTATGCGTGTCTTACCATTTCTTGAGTATGACGGAGTACAGATGCGAGACAGACCAGAATAGTACCACGACGTGTTCATCCTGCAAATGAGCCAATACTGCCCAACGACTGTAAGCGGCTTTCTGAAGTATCTCATA
>VALG01005461.1:0-10667 GCA_009835305.1 Ipomoea purpurea
GCACACAAATAAACACGCGTTGGATCATCCGTCTCATACGTGTGAAAGATATTATCCTATCAATTTAAATTTCTTAAACTAAGCAACAAAGGTAATCAAAACCGATAAGTTTTTGAGGTACAAAATGGGATGCAAATTTCTCATGTTGCCCTTTTATGAAAAATTCGGGCATCGACGGGACGAGTAACTGACGGCGTATTTTTAGTATGTAATTTTTTTTATAATACGCAATAGTTTAGCCAATAATGTTTTTAGAAGTTGCAAAACTTTTTATAAATTTTCTTACTGAGTCATAGGTTCTTCATTCATTACTCTTGATTTTTAAGAAGACAGAGAAGGTGATATATTATCACGAGTTATATATATATTTAGTATATACATATAATATGATACTACCCCGGCGCGGGGCGCGGTGGCGTGACGCGTGGTATCTAGTATATGAACTATAATGTTTCGATATATTGTCGAGTATATACGATTCCTTTTGCGATTAGTTACTGTAGTGTTTAGGAGAAAAAGTATTACATACTAAAATTTCAAGTTATCCTAGTAAAGGGTTTGTTATAAAACTAACCCAAAAAATTTGGATTATTCTTCCTGTGTATTCCAAAAGTTATAGGTTTGATTACGATTCATGTGTTTGGATTAGGAAATCAAAAATTTTGAGTATGGTATGTTTTACATGATTATATTAGCGAAAATATTCTGCTGTTGTGTACTGAGCCAACATTTCCTCCATACGAGGGCTCAGGTTACTAACAGATGATCTACGAAGATATTATTGATGTTTTTGAATTGAAAACCCTTGAAACCTAGAATGCTAGGAATGAAACTAATTATTGCAAAAGGTGGTCTTCAATATGAGAAAGTGAATAAAATGTGATTTTTGATACTTTACCTAAATTTATAAGTATTTTTAAATTTTCTACCGCCATTGAACGGTTGGGGGACCAAATGCCGCCACTTTGCTCATAACTGAGGGGGACTAAAAATGAGACGACGGTCACTTAACTCAGGCGACATAAGTCGTCACTACCATCTATACTCAGTGACCAAAACTCGTCATTCCTATTTTATGTGCTTAAAGGTGCGCCGGTTTTAATACTTAGGGTGCATCATTTTAAACACATAACGTGGTCCGTTTTACACTTGATAATCTTATTGCTACAGTTAGTGGTTGAACTTAAGGATGTGTCATTCAGAAGCTGTAAATGTGCCGTCTTTTCAACAGCATAGATTCGTACTTTCTAACATTTAAGCTGTGTCAGTTTTATACACTTAAGGTGTGGTAAATTCTCAACTTACAGGTGCGTCGTTTTTAATCACCTTTACGGGGCTGATTTTACCAATTAAGGTGCGTCTTTAGTAACACTTAGCGCGGATTTCTTAACACATAAATGTGCCGCATGTTAACACTTAAGGGTACACAATTTTAACACTAAGGTGCGTCATTTGAATACTTAAGGTGCGTCTCAACTTAAGGTGCGTCAGTTTTACACTTTGTTTTGCAGCTTTCAAGAACGCGCATTTTAAAAAAAAGAAAATTATTGATGTTGAGCGGTTGAATCTAGATTTGATCAACGGTCAAATCTCACGCATATTTACCAGCCTCCTCCGACACCTGTCACATCAACTCTCTATAGTATTTTTGTGCCGGGTCATTTTTTAAACACCGCAATTCTAGAATGACTTTACCCATTACTTAATTTATTCAAACTCCACACATCTATTATTCTTGTAAAATGTGAGATATTTTTTTTTTATGATGAATACATGTTAACTTTTTATTGATTTGAATCTGTAAATCAGTTTATGCGCATTGTTTGGATACATTGGATGTAACGAGAATATGAAGTATTCCCATGCTTTGTTTTGTGAAAACACATTGAACCAAATCCAAACAAAATTCTTAGTTTTATGAAGCGATGATGTGGGAAAGAGGCTTTAATTTTCTTGTCAAGAAATTCTTTAGCCATTGGAGAATAACTATAAAAATTTTGGCAGTTGACGAATGATCAATGAAATAGAACAAAAGATTCAATTCTTTGGTAATTCCTATGCCGCCCAATTAAATTGAATATGAAACTATTTTTAAAAAATGTCCTACATTAATCTACTTTCGGTGATGTAAAAGATGTTTTATTTTCTTTTTAGTTGTATGGGGAATATCTATAAAAAATGTAACATGGAAATCGAACTTTACATCTTACAGTTATTTAACAGAATATAGTTTATTAATTTATTTTGAGTTTGACTATTAAGAATATTTATTATTATTCATTAATGGTAGCTTATGTATAAAAAGTCTAGTTCAACATATCCACATTGTGATTAAATGAGCCTATATATACATTTGGTTTAAGTTTCGGACTTTCAGTGTGCCAGGTGAATACTTCCGGTGGTTGTGTGTAATTAATGTGCGTGAGTTTTGTACTTAATGTGTGTGAGTCTTGTGTTTAAGGTGTGAGGTTTGTGCTTAATATGCATGAGTGTGTAGTGCTTAATGTGCGTGAGTTTTGTACTAGAGGTACATGAGTCTTGTGCCTAAGGTGCGTGAGTTGTTATTTAATGTACGTGAGTGTGTACTTAATGCGAGTTGTTTGTTGAAACTTTAATGTGCACGAGTTTTGTGCTTAAAGTGCGTGAGTTTTGTGTTTAATGTGTTTAATGTGCGTGAGTGTGTACTTAATGTGAGTTGTTGTTAAAACTTAAGGTGCGTGTGTTTTTGTGCTTAAGGGCGTGAGTTTTGTACTTTAAGGTGGCGGGTGAGTTGCGCTTAAGATGCGTGGCTTCTGTGCTTAAGGTGTGTGAGCTTATGTTCTGAATGTATTTTGTTTTGATGTTTTTATGTGCGTCTGATGTGTCTTGAAGTGCGCCAGTGTAATGCTTTAATGTAAGTCCACCGCACAATCTCACGGGAAGCACCACCCGCACCTGGTCCCTTCCCTATCACATTTTACATTCTCTATCCAACCAAGGATGATCACAATTTGATTCAAACTCAACGAAAGGAATACACATGGTTCTGAGTTATAAAAATTGGGAATCAGGAACTTCGGTTCCAATTCGTTTCGAATCCAAAAAAAAAAAAAATAATAATAATAATAATAGAAATTTAGATAAGATACATAGACAACATAGTCTTGGTAAAAATGTAAAATTAAGTGCAGTCCAAAATTATTTTTTTTTTTTAGTTTAATTTTAAATTTTAAATATTGATATAAACATTTTTTAAAAAAAGTTAGAATGAAAATTCTTTAAAAAATATTAATTTTAAATTTGGTTTATTTTGTTAATACCATCCGAGGTCCTCTAAGTATAGTGGTTTTGCCACCTTTAGTCCTAAACTTTCAAATTGACCATCTGTGGTCCTTCGACTTTAAATTTAACCATTCGTGGTCCAAGTGAACCACCCATGTCCTTCAACTATTAATTTTAACCACCCAGATGGTCCTATCAAAGAGGACCACGACTGGTTTAAATTTGAAACTTGAAGGACCATGGGTGGTTAACTTGATCACGAATGATTAAATTTAAAAGTCAAAGGACCATAGATGATCAATTTAAATGTTTAGACTAAACTATGGCAAAACCACATATATTCAGAGGACCTCAGATGGTATTAACTCATAAAAATAATAATATAATTTCTACCAATCTAATAAGAGCGAATAATGTTAGGCCCTTAACTTGAACAAAAAAAAATGTCGGTATAATGTGTTTCTTAAAATGAATGGTTCATATTGTTTTTATTTTAGTATCTTTTAATGATTTTCCTTATTTACCCTCTATCTATATATATTTTCCCTTAAATAATCTAAATTCCGTTGGTTAAACTTTAGTAACGGAATATTCCGTTAACTATTTATTATTCTTAATATACTCTTAAATTTATATAGGTCTTAGGTTCAAACCTTATCCCAAATGATAGTTGGCATAGTTGTTAAACATATGTATTATTAAATATGTTAAAAGTATTATAAATATGTATATAATGTAAATTTAAATAAACTTTTGGTCAAATAATTAGCTCGACTAAATACATTAGCATTCAAAGTTGAGTATCAAAGATATATAATATCAGGAACTACTTAAAATCATTTGTTTTCTTGAAGTTTTTATTTTAAAAAAAAAAAAACAAATTTAGGTTAATTTTTTTTTTGTTAATAATTAAATCTTCTTTTGATGATTTAGAACAAAACTTTAATATTTCAATTATGCTTTTGCATTATTGGAATGATTTATGCATTGTGTATTAATATTTTGTATTTTTTTTTAAAATGGTACAATTGTACATTACTTTACAAATATTATACTATTATTTTTTTATCGACAAAATTGTAAGAAAAGACTACCACTACTAAATATCAATAGGTGTTTGTATGCTAAAGAGTTCATATTAAAACTAAAATCTCAGTCATATACACAGCAAGACAAATCTAAAATTTCCTACACCATAATCTCATTGCATGATGAATTCCTCTATGATGCTACCCGTAACCTAATTGCACATGACACACTACCAATAAAAAAAAAGGGCATGTACTGAAGATGAAAACAATAACAATGCTGCTCAAAAGAGAATTAAGAAGAATTAGAGAAATTTAAACCAAAAGTAATATATTATTTAGACTATCGTTTTAAGATTAAGTATTTAGACTAACGTTATTACAAAGTTACAAACATTCATTTTAGTGACAATTATAATCAATCTCTCATATTATTTGCATTATATTTACTTTAAATTATCGATTTAAATAAACAAATTCAACATTTATTTACCTATGCATGAACATCTCATATATAATATTGCATTGATATACTTTGAAATGCTTATTTAAAAATAATTATTGGGCATTATTGCATTCGCGCAAAGTGCGTAAAAAAACTAGTATAAAGATAAAAACCGATTCAAACCGAAACCCAAAGTTTCTTAAAAGGTCCGAAGTCCATTTATTATTTCTCGAAAACCTGAATCGACGATTAGGAACCGAAGTTGAACCGGGTCATGAATTCAATTGTTGTTGGAGGCCTGCAGCGTCTCGCCTTGACAGTTATGCTATGAACCCGAGTCAAAATACACTATTATTATACTGAATGTTTATAATTTACATGATGAATGTTCACAATAAATTGTGAACATTTCGTATGTAAATTGTAAACATTTAATATATAAAATTGTAAACATTCAATATGTAGATTGTAAACATTCAATATATAAATTTATAATATTTTTGGACTCGAGTCCATAGTAGAATAATTTTCCGTCTCGCCAATGTACTGAACAACAGGGCAAATTATTGTGTGGACTATGGTTCACACAATGTTACATGGACCATAACAAAAAGTACATTTTTAATATAGTAAATTTACATTAATTTTGTATTTAATGTATATTATTTTACAGTATATAAAATATGACCCACACAAACTTGTGTGTACCATGGTCCGCACAATAATGATTAGAACAACAGCAAATAGACTAGAGCCCTATGTTCAATTGTTGGCCATTTTGGTCCAGTAAGACAGCATCGTTTAAAGCCCAGTTGTTATATCATGCACCCGCGTAAAAAATGGTGGCCGTTTCTTTAAGTAAAGAAACGGCCCGCCGTTATAGTTAACGGAGTCGCTTGTTTGATGTATTAAACACAAACTGACACTACAGTATATCTAAACCGACACCTGCAGTTATATCAAAATGATACTGTAGTTATAGTGAAATGAAAACTGCAGTGTATATGTAAAATGAAATTGAATAACATTTCACATATTTGAGTGTATATTGTACAATGAGCTGTAATTATATCAAAATGATCATGTATTTGCTTTATTAAAACTATAATGTATATAAATAAAATTAAATAACATTTTCACATATTTAAGTCTATAAATATCGAATGAAACTATAGTTATATCGAAATGAAACTGTAGTTATGTTTAACTGAAACTGCAGTGTATACAAAACACTGAATAACAGAGTTAATTTTTGCAAAAGGGTGCAAAACGGCGGAAACAAACACTGTTTATTTTCATTTAAAAAAAAAAGATGCGCGGGTGCATGATGGATCATGCACCGTAGTGCATGATTATAATTTGCCGTTTAAGCCCTGTTTGGTTTTTACTTTGGGCCTATTTTGGTTCAGTTTTTGGGGTTCTTCTAGGTGCAATCGTTATACCCTGCACCACGGCGCACATAGTACTGTGCGCCCGCGCCTCCCAAAACGACGTCGTTTTGGTAAGTGATTTAGGGAGTTGACGCGATTATGTATATTATGGTATATAATTATGAACATTTTTTTATACAATTATATGCATTTTTTTATACAATTATGTATTTTTTTTATACAATTATGTACATTCGAAACTGGGATTTATGTGTATTATGTTAAGATTTATGTGTATTATTTATTATGTTAGATTATGTATTATCTTTTCAAAAAAAAGTATGTGTATTTTGTTATACAATTACGAACATTCTTTTATACAATTATGTACATTCTAGTATCAATTATGTACATTTTCGAAACTTGAGATTTTTTTTTGGGAAAACAGCGGTTTTAGCCCCTCAATTGTTTTACTTTTATAAATTTAACCCATGTTATTGATTTGAACAAATTTAGTCCTTTAATTGTTAATAATATGCCTCATTTGGTCCCTCATGTTATATAATAAAAAAAATTTGTTTTATAATTTTTTCATGAGGTTATAATTGTACATTTCTATAAACTATTTTCTTCTTTTTCTTCTTAACGTACGCATTCAATTTCTTGTGCAGAGTTCTTGTTTGTCCCTTCCTTTCAACTATAACTGTTTATTTGAAATTCAATGTTTTACTGTGAATTGAAATTACTTGTGGCCAATGCCTTTTCCATAGGGACCAGAAGTCAATGTAAACATTCCTTGGTTTCCTTTATGCTTATGGCTTTCCATTTCAAACGAAGATTGGAATTTACTTGGAACTAGAAGCGTTCTCGACAGAGATTTCGGAGCTTTCAGAGTCTCATTAATGGCGGCCACAGAAGAAACAAGAACTCTACACTCTAACTGATGCAAATGCATGGAGAGCAATAACATCATCATCAGATCTCCACTAAAACACCAACGACTTCATCCTTTGCCTTTTGATCAATCTAGTATTGTTTTATATTTCTTGGCGAGCTGAGAGTACGTGAGAAATTATATGAAACTATCACCCGATGGGATGTCCGTAAATATTGAAGTTCAAATAAATACTTACATTTTTTGGCGTTTTAATTAACCCAGATAATGTTGGAGAAAGGGCTTGTATTCTGTAATACATTTGAGATACAACAAAAATATAGAATACAACATGGAACAAAAATATATTTTGATATCTTCAGGCGTGTAATCACTTTCCTAAAAGCTTTAAATCTCCTTCTATAAAAGCAACAAGGTTCAAGATTTAATCTTATGGGATACAAGAAGATAATGAAACTCTAAAGTTGCTTTGTTTGAGAATTTCCTGTAGAACTGTAGGACTGTGAAGTATCTTGGTTTAATGCAAGTTTTTGCATGTAAATTGCATCTTCTTTCAGATGTCTTCCCTTAATATTTATAGATAAAAATCTAACTGATGGGGAAGTTATATGGGAGTGGTTATAGCAGTTTCAAAACTAACTTCCATCAGATATATCTTAAAAGATATATCAGGAAAGGGAAAAAACAAATATGTAAATTATATATTTGTAATTAAATGTATTGCTTGCGATTTCATGGAGTAAAATATACATATAAATATATTAGTAACTTAATGCATGTGACATGCAAAAAGCTATAAATATATATATTAATATATATATATATATATATAATATATATATATATATATATATATATATATATACTCCACATTTCACACATGCAGCCATGAATTGAAGCTTCAAACGAATCCATTCATTCGCTTAATCAACGAATCCATCGATTCGTCTAACCAACGAATTTGAACAAAAAATGTCATCAACTCGATAAGCAACGCACTTAAAATTCGCATGCATTGATTCGTTAGTTCCTTTCGATCGATACCGCCGATTCGTTAATAAACGAACTGAACATAAATCAATTCGTTATCAACGAATTGTGCATTAATTCGTACTTTAACGAATTTGTACATTAATTCATATTATAAGGAATTGTTCATCAATCGTTAAGTCACGATTCAATACCACCGAATTGATTAATGCATTGATTCGTTAAACACAACAACTCGTTAACACCAATTAATCATTAAAATCAAACGAATCGTGCATATCAATCTGAGTACTACTCGGTTTCAATCGTACGCAATATTCGTATTTCCCAACTTATTTCTACCAAACTAAAATAATATTTATAACTCCACAACCCAAATATTATTTAAGTTTTCATGGTAGTCCATCTGAAACATTAATCTCCATTACTATATAAATTTCAACATTCCCTCCATTTATATATAGTAAAATTAATAATATACCAAGATAAATCCAAAAACTCATGCAGAAATGAAAGTGTCTTAGAGATTGAACTTTCACATAGTGTTATATGCGTTACATTAATTCGGATTGCAGTGATGGACGAACCTTGAATCACGCAGTCTCTTTAAAGAAACGTAGATATAACACACACAAGTTTTACAGTCACTACAACTCATTGTAACTTTGACACTATTAAGGTCATGTGTCCGTATCCATTAATGAGCACGTACCAAGTAAAACCCAAACTTGTTTGAAGCGGCCACACTTCATGCTCACAGAGGCTAATTTTTATATCATGCACTACATCTTGCATTTTTTCAAAAGATCAGTTAAAAGTAAAAACTCATCCCTACAACAATGCAGAACCAAACATCACTTTTTCTTTGGATACAATTTTAATTAAACTTTTGATGCTTGCAAATCACAAAATGAAGTATCATCTACATTGAACTCAAGGTCTAACGTAATAACTTAGACGTGAGTTGAGCTTTCATTCACTTGCAATTTTTAATTTAGGCTTTCCGTATCCCTTCTGATGAACCATGTCCCTTTGCAAGACACTTGCAAACGGATCCGTTAAAATAAATTGGGACCGTACAAAGTCCAATGCTACAACACCATAACTTAGGAGCTCCCGCACATAGCTATATATCATGCCTATGTGTCTTAACTTGCCATTATAACTTATTGTTATATACTTGGCCAGTGTAGTAGCGCTGTCACAATGTACTAAACTGGTGACATCGGCTTTGGCCAAACCGGAATCTAAATAATCAAATTCCTTAGCCAATCAACTTCTTGCATGTCAAGCCAACACACAAAATTCAAATGCCGTAGTTGAAAAAAAAACTTTGTTTTTTTATAAACCCATAAAACAACACTCATCCAAACAGAAATATCCATCCGTTAACTGAGGAACAAGTTTCATGATTAGACTTTCAACTGGCATTAGAATATCTTTCCAGGATGGAATTGTCTATTAAATATACTAAACCATAATTAATAGTTTTATTCAAGTATATAAAATTCCTTTCGATCCATCCACTTAGCCAACTGAACATGATGATAGATAGAATTTTAATATTTGATTAATGAACTGTGAAATAAAATATTCAATTGATTATACCGAAACCCACTTAATAGGTTCTAGTCAATAAATATTTATATCCTGCAAATTCTACAACCAAGAATTTCAATCATCAAGTTGCACTTATTAGCAGTGAGAAAACTTCTTAAAATAAAAATTTAACCTCCTCCATTTGAGACATCATCAACTTTGGAAATAAACCTCCTCCATTCAGAGAACATCAACTTTGGAGAATAAACCATTTTGATTTAAGCTTTTAACCTTCATGTTCTTCTAAACTGAAGATCATACCAACTTAAATCATAATCCATGATTTAAATTTAAACTTTCTTTTCACTGCTAACTGTTAGCCATACTAGATAAACTAGTAAATTTTTGACTTTCAGAATTTTAACACATTCTCAATATGAGAAACTTTGTGTTAAAGGCATTCATAAATTCTATGAATTTCATTACGCATACTTCATGCATAAAACTTTCTACATGCCTTCATTAGAAATATACTAGAATATTTCTAAGACATTTCTGTCTTTATTAGAAATATTAACACATAATATTTCAAAAACTTTCACAAGGATAAAAACATTTGTGTGCTAAAATATCAATATTTCATGCATGAAAAATAAAATAATTTCATCTTATCATTATGCAACTATGTATCCATGCAAACGATACCAGAAATATTTACAACACCAAACTACACCAAATTTGACAATATACAGCACACCAAGATCCAACATATTATACATGTATCTTGTATACTATGCATGCAATCGAGACAGAGTCTCAATATAAAAATATTTATATACATGCATAAACATATCCTGGTATTAGCAGGCTATGCAAAAACTCAAAAGAATCGCATGCATACCTTCTAGATAGAAACCAGAACTTAACTAGTAAGTAAAATAAAACTTACGTACCTGCCGAGGCCGAGACAAATATAAAGAAGGTAATGTACCGATCTCATCCTGTAACTTGATCATGCCTTGATAACCCATACTTCCGGCCTTTGATGCCAAAACTACACACCCACTCCAGGGAAGTACACATCTTTTCTCATGCCAATTAAATCATGGCTAACAAAATGATTTATTTAAATAAAATCA
>VALG01005468.1:0-50323 GCA_009835305.1 Ipomoea purpurea
TATTAATAAGGGTATATTTTGTCATTTCATTTTTTTTTTTTTTTTACCGGTTTTCAATAGTTTAATTGGGTTATCGTAATAGAGCCGGTTATTTTAATTATTAGGATTCAATCGACAAAATCCTTAATTGCACCCTAAATCTTAGTCTCAACTCCCTAAATTTCCCCTAAGGATTTTGTGCATTTGGAATTGTTATTGAAGTATTTAGACTTTGTAATTAGTCTTTTTTTGTATTTTGAAACTTAACTGGGTGCAAAATTGTGTAACTACACTTGGTGATGGTGATTTGATAATTTTTTTTTTATTTAATATAATGATTAATGTTTAAAATCTAAACAGGTTAAAATAACGGTTTAAAACCATTGTCTTCATATATAAGACAACGGTTAAAAATCATTGTCTATTCTTCAAATTATCGAGAATACAACAGTTTTGACAAAACACAATAGACAACGGTTAAAAACTGTTGTCTTTTCTACAAAAGGCAACAGTTTTTAAAACCGTTGTCTATGGGCGTGACTTTTAACAACAACGGTTTCAACAACACTCAATAGACAACGGTTAAAAAACGTTGTCTCATGCACGTGACTTTTAACAACACGGTTTCAACAACACTCAATAGACAACGGTTAAAAATCGTTGTCTATGTGCGTGATTTTAACAACCATCGGTTTCAACAACACTTATTAGGCAACGGTTCAAAAACCATTGTTATTTCTAGAAAAGACAACGGTTAAAAACTGTTGTCTATGCACGAGACTTAGAACAACAGAAATTTTACTCCTATAACAACGGTGAAAAACCGTTGTCTATGTGCATTTTTGTTGTACTAAGACGGAAGTGCACGGCTACTTAGGCCAACAAATTAAGCTGATTGGTTTATTATCTCTTCTAACATTTTTGTAACATACCATCTGGCCCATTTTCTCCTTGGTTGAGCAAAGATTTCAATTTTCAGCTGTAACGTAACGTGCGGTGAAATCAATCTCCAACAGGAGAGACAGAGAGCAAGATGAATGGAATGAAGGCATCGAAGACGATTCCACTCGATCGAATTCTTTCCAGGTTTGATTACATCACTGTCATTCAATTCCATGCCTGAATTTCATATATAATTTCCGATCCAATGTTATTAGGGTTATTTGTATATTATCTGACCGTCGCCTGCATTGTTCCGCGATGGTCGAATAACACATTAATAATCACCATGTACGGATCGGAAGTCAAAAGTTTTTTTTTTTTTTTTTTTTTTTTGTTAGTCGTGGAAGTTGGGTGCTCTGCATTTAATCAAACTTTATCACAAAGCTCCCTGAATAAAGTAAATATATATACTATATATTAATAAAATATAATATAAATATAATATGATAAATTAATAAAATATAATGAGTAATTATATATATAGAATAAACCATACACTATATATATTATACATAATCAAATATAATCATTCTGACAATACTTAACGTAAAAAATAATATACTCATTAAATAGATAGAAAAACGCTCATATGTGGTCATGCTTATTGTGTGGTCGTTGTGGTCGTTAAATCTGGGTCGTTGACATCGTTCAGACTAGATTCTTAATCTAACAATGGCCAGAAAATTGAGGTGCATTCTGTTGGAAGAAATTATATTGTACAAAAAAAGAAATTGGTCTTCTCTTTTTCTAGACGTACACTAGATAGCAAAATGCAAAGAGAATTGACCTACACACTTGATATTATCTCAATAAAGTGTGGCGAATTTTTCTACCACTTAGCACCAATAAGAGAGAGAATTGACAATGTAGTTTTTTTATGGACAACTTATTGTTTGTGGGAACTGTGTTACACATTAATGCAAAGGGGTGACACGGTTTCAAAATCTATTCATTACAGTGAACCAATTATATAGGAACGAGGTTCCAGACATACACCTGGTACAGTAGGATTGACAAACCACTACACAATAGTGTAATAATTAACACCCACAGGCTGAACACACACCAATTGGTGATATTCCCGTGTTTTATTGGTAATTACAATTGCGTCATGTATAAGCGGTCGGGATTCAGAATACACCAAACTTGAAAGTGTTGACAACAGCACCAATACAGGTGTAATATAACACGCAATCAACATGCTGCATCTTTTCCCACTATTCCGGTTGTTTGTATGACAATTTACCTACAGTTCTCTGAGGGTGAGAAATGTGCGCAAATACTCGAAAAAAACATCATTGATTAATATGACATCATTAGATCTATCTCCACAATACTTGAATGTCTATAATTGATTTATACACACCCCGTAACAACAAATGCCCCAAATCATGTGAACCCTAACCTTCATATAACTAATAAATATAATATAATAATATTCGCCACAATATAGGCCTGAACCCCTTATACCTTTTATCATTGGAGATGATCGTCGTGCAATTCCCTTGCCTGGTTCAGGGTGAGGTTCCATGCCTTCTAGCTACATTGGGAATCATACAACTGCTACAAAGGACAGACAGTCTATCTACACTTCGGCACTTGTTTTTTCACATTCATGGATTCAATTCAAATTTAGAAGCCCAATCAAATCGCCATACTCACCTTTGTCCAAGTAGGTAATGGCCCTTATTTGTATACCGTAAATTTAGCGTTCGGTAAAGAAATTGAAATTCCATTAACAAAAGTGATTTACATTGCTTGGTTAGGAGAGATTGTAATTCATGGGAATTCAATGGATGTGAAAAAGATAAATAGTCTACACGGGATTATTCAATGGCTCAAAATGATCATTATTTTGGGGAAGAGACCAAGGTTTGACCTCGGACGGCCGTCGAGTTAAATTATGTCCAAAGTGGAGGCAGATTACTTTGTGCGCACGGACATTTGGCCCTGTCCACTGAAAATCATTGAGTCAATCGGCGATTTACATCATCTCAATGCTCCGCTGAACCATTGAAGTCACCGTAGATTCTACAAATCTCCCGAATGCTCCTGGTCAGGAGCCAAAAAAATACCATTATTATTATTACACAAAGAGTAGGTTTAATCTTCTATCTACTATCTATTACTTCTTGTCACCCGTGATTTCTACATCCTACCGAAATGCTCTGTCAGAGCCAAAAATTACCATTAGTTATTATTACACAAGGAGTAAGTTTAATCTATTCACCATTCCATATACTACATCTTTTACTTTCTCTACCCAAAACGACTAAATCCCTAGCCCTAAGGGGGCCCCATCCACCTCTGATCCCGACAGAGCTCGTCGGGGAAGATGTACAATCAACGGTGACTCAATGGGTTAGTAGGGCAGGGCCAAATGCCGGTGCGCACAAGGAATCTGCCCACTTTGGACATAATTCCCACACTGCCGCCGCCGAAGTTTGAACCTTGGTCTCTTACCCTAAATACTGCCCACTAAACCATTGAGCTACGCCCATGCGGGTTATTTCATTAATTCTATTTGTTCTTTGTGAGACAGTTGTATATATAAATAACATTTTCTTTAATTTCGTAGGGCAGTTAGTTGTACCGTGTATGTAGGGGTTTTTTATATATTTAATATTATTATTATTATTATTATTTTAAATGCTACTGACTCTATTAGATTGTAGTGTTTAAATATATTTTTTCAACTTATTGAAACACAAATAGTCAACAATATCTCTATGAATTTTATTTTGTGAGCCCTTCATTGTATGGGGGAGATGGTCGACACCATGTATATTTATTTTGTAATGTGTGTTACTATTTTGATTGTCCGACATAGTAGTCCGAAATAATTATGGCTGTGAGTGTCATAAAGTGTTCTTTTTAACGGACGTCTGTACTTGTGTCACCAAGTGTCTTCGTATGGTTTATGTATGTTTTAGAGGAAATTTCACATTTAGTCATATGAGTTCATTATGGGCTTGTTAATTTCAGCACCGGATTTTCAAAAGTGGTCAAATGCTTAGTACCGTTGACTATGGAATTTTTATCATGATTTTGTAACTCCGGTTAATGCCGTCAAATTTGCAGAAGAAACTGTTAATCTTCATTTATCTATAATTTGAGGGAAAGAAATGTTTTGAAGTTCTGGTAAAATCATCTTTAAAAAAAAAAAAAAAAATAAAATAAAAAATTTTTCCTGCGAAATTTGCCGATAATTTTGGCAAAGGACCAAGAATTGGACTAAAACTATACATGACGTCAAGGACTAAATTGACACTTTGATAAGTAGTCTAAAATTAAGCAAAAACCGTGCTTAGAAGCATGATGACCAAAATTAGAAACAGGATTTTTTATCTTTATTGGTACTATTTTGAGATTATAGGTAATTCGGAATACTAAGTAAGTGCAAAATGTGTGTGGTTCATGATGTCTGGTATTTATTTTTCATGAATGAAGAGTCAATCAAAATAGCTTTGCAGATATTATTTGAGTTGGCGTAATTTTGGCTTGTTGAATAGCAAAGTCAGGTGGAAGCCCAATGTAGCCCGTTTGTTGGAGGGTGGAAATTGCAATTCTGCAGAACTAGTGGTACAATTTTCCGCCTCATGTTTGCTGATGGTGCTCAGATTCCTATGGCACCCTGATGAATGTGCATTCGGTGGTTGGGTGAAAATGGAGAAAGGATGAAATGAAAAAAGACGCCTCGAATTGTTACCTACTATATTATTACACAGGACATTTTACGTTGTATCACTTCTTCATTCCGGGCTACTCAATAACTGTCTATTGCAATCTCTACCAAACAATTTAATTTGAATCCTACTTTATCACACCTTAATTCTTTTCCGATCGAATTGCAATGTGCGATTTCCAGCTAATTCATTACTCCCCAACCAAACGCCCGGTAAGAATGAATAAATAATTAAAATGACTAAAAAAGCCTCACAATTTACCTGAAAAGTCAATGTAGATTCTTAAAAAAGGTGTACTTACACCATTATAACATGTCAAATTAGGCAATACGATCCCAATGAAGATCATGACATTGTACTTACAGTCATTCAGTTCAGGACATCATTATTCCGGCGACGGTTTTGGCTATCCCGGTCGCCATCTACCAGGAGAAGGCGACCGCGTGGTCCGGATCTCAGACAAAAGCGCGACACTCTGGTCGCCTTCTCCGAATTAATCGATGCATTTGTCGATGGGTGGATGTTTTGGGTGCGTAAGATTTTTCTGCCATTAAGCGGATTATGTGTTACCAGTTTGGTTGACCGGATAAATATTTACTTAATTACTAAAAATTAAGACTTGTTTGAGGGTTGTGAATATATATTGCACTTTTTAAAAATTTAATTGCATCATTAACTTTTGACGTAAATTTAGAGACTTAGTCATGACTTCATCTGTTTTCTCCTGAAATAATTTGGATAATTTGAATTTCAATATGATGAAGCCGAATAGTCCATTTGACATTGAAAAAGTTACAATTTTTATTTTTTGAATATGATAATAATGTTAATGTGTGTTTGATTCTACGACTGGGAATCGAAATCGGAATTATAATCAAATGACGTTGGCTAATGGTAGAGAGTTGTTGAAAGTAATTTGCATTTTGGTAGTACTGGGCGAAGATTTGAATGATTAGAATATTGTTGTAGTATGAGGCGTCATGATAATGAGAATACATTTTTTAAAGATACAGAGAACAAAAATCAGAGACCATTTTATTCTTGAAATAAAGACATTCAGAAGTCATCAATATGTGAACAACAAAAAGGAAATTTCAATTTGGTTCTTATTAACGGTAGTAGGACCTTGTTAAGTTTTCGTCATGAGCTTTAGAAGTCGTCAATTTACCGTGTAACTGTATGTGAATTTTGTGTCAACTGTTTTCAGTGTCCGGAAATGTCCGCAGAAAAAGTTGACTATTCGTTAGAACAAAATAAGGTATTTCTGATACTTTCCGACCGCTCTTTTCTTCTCTACCCAGCGAATCCATCCCTTGCCTGCTCCTTTTGGACGCGTAATGCAATGAACTGTAAGATGATGGAGAAAATGATGTTGGATGATATAAAGATAGGTTTTACATAGGAGAAAGAACGTCGGAAACGGAAGAGAAATGGATGGACTCGCGTAAAAGAAGAAAAGAGGGCGTGAAATGCCCAAAATATCATCATATTCAATTATAAAATTTTTTTTTCCGGCAAAATTTTGACCGGCAATTTGACTCGGAGTGACAAAAAAATTGACAAAAATTACATAGTCAAGGTACTAAATTGACACTTTTGAAAGTCATGACTAAAATTAACAAGATCCCTATAGTCATATAACCAAAATTGAGATGTTCCTCGAACAAAAAATATAATCTTATAAAACACTAATCCAAACTTAAAAATTCAAATTACCAATTAGGAGGGAAATTAATGGAGTGAAATCTTATATTTTGTTAGGGAATGAGTTTTATAATGAAGGTGTAATCAAATCATAAGTAGTGCTTCAAAAACAGTCAAACCGAAACAATAACAATGACTTTGATTATGAATTAATAGAGAACAACGAATAATCTCTCTTTAATCGTAACATTAATAAATAAATATGTATAATTCAAAACGCGATCATTCTTATATTAAGATTTTGATATTTTTTTGTTGTAGATATAAAGAGATTTGATTTATATATTGATCTGTTGCTAATGATCGTGATAATTTATTCGATTTTGGTTGTGGAGGAGGTCGGTATATGGAGAGAAGACTCTGTTAGGATCTTACATCAGATTCACATGACATTATCAAAAAATGTGGTCCAATTAGTACCTTGTAAATGTAATTTTTGGCATTATGTTTGGTAAATAAGTGAAACAAAAATATGGCGGGTAATTTAAACACGGTAAAATATACTTTTGTATATCAAATTTTGCAAGTTGAAAAATCTTCAATGTTAACTAGCTTCACTCAACTATTTTGGGATCATCCGCATTTACTGTTATAATTTTTTTGTATACTCTAGTTTGATGTTCTCAATATCCATTTAACTCTTCGATTTTATGGTATAAAGATGCTTAATATATGACTATATACATTTTATATTATTGGTTATAAGTTCTAAAGTGTTTGCTTTGTACATCTTGAGGTAGGATCTCCATGCTCACTGCAATATACGCCGTTAAATGTTATTGGAGAGGAGAATGATATAGTGAGATATAGTGTTAAAGTAGATGATATCGGATTATCGCTTACGAGGAGCATAAAGAAAAGAACAGTGAGTGAAATTATGAATCTTCCACTAATCGATATGGCTTACTATTACTCTATTAAATTATTACGATGAAATTATGGCGTTTATGTGGCCCAGTGTAAATTGGACAAATTTGACAAGAATGTACGAATAGTTAATAGGTCCATAAGGTTGACCTTTCTAAAAGTCAATGACGTATTAAAAGTTATCATCATTATTCATATAGATCAATTGAAATTTCCTTTTTGTTTTCATAGTCAGTATATCATTTGTATAGTTTGGATTTTGTATATTCGATACATTGTCTCGTTTTTTTTGTATCTTGTTTAGAAAAATGTTTTTCATATATATCGTGTAATCCATATATTAAAATTATTTGTAATCTATTCCCAATTTGCCTAATACTAACTAAAGCAAATACTTCAAAACTATTTATACAAGTATTTTTGTATATTCCTGATTTCCCGATTTTTATGTATAAGAATATATAAGCATCTCGAATCGATAATTCTTAAATGTTTATAAATTTATATATGTGCATTCAAAAATAATAATAAGATCATTTCTGTTAATAAAATAATATGTCAATGTAAAATGTGACTTTCGTGTATTACTTATGAATGTATTGGAAATCAATAATATATTTTCAGGAAAAAATGGTTCGATATAGTTATAACTTTTAGTCAAGTTAAATATAATGTATAAATTTTTAAATAAAGTGGCATGATAATTAACTAACTAAAGTTCTATGTTTTATTTAAATACTAGTAAACTTTAATTCAGGTAAGACTATTAGTCCTAAAGGTAAAGAAATGTATTACTCGTTACTGGAGATAATGCTTAGGAAATATTACTATCGTAAAAATTATGATATGCTTAATCGAGTGAGCACAAAGGTGTGACCTAAGTGGTCGATGTCTGTGGGGATGATTTTGATTCTTATATATTCGTCTGGCACGAATATCTTCTGTTATTAGTTAAATTGACTTTGTATGATTCCGTGTGCTGTGATTGTCTATCAGTTTGATGTAATTTTGTTAAGGTTATTGATACTGAATTTAAAATGTTCCTGTTGTATAATGTCACTGTTATCCGTATAAGTCTTTCATTTTGTGGGTATGTATTGTTTTATCATTTGAATGTTTAATGGTGTATATATTTATTTAAAAATTAGTTAATGGACTTTATCAAAGGTTTAATTTTTGTAGGGGTTAATATTATAAAAATAAATGATATTAGTATCAATTATAACTTTTTCATATTTAGGAATCATTTGGAGAAGCGATAAGATTGAATGGTTATATGTGGAGAGTTTTCAATTCGCATTTCCGTATCAGAGACTATTAGCCAGGAACCATAACTGTAGTGGGTAATTATACGATGAGGATCTGATAGTTAAAGGTGAGTTGTAAGTAGGAAGTCAACATTATACAACATCTGATGTAGTCAATTGAGTAATTTTTGAATGAATGAAATAGTAATTATATTGGAGTCTATGCGGGTGAATAAGATTAACGGTGATGATAAGAGATTGATGTGTGTACTTCTTGTTCAGTGTCTGTTCTAAAAGAGTGTTATTGTGAGGTGAGCATGATAATAGGTGATAAAATCGTGTGAACTATGACCTATTTTTACTCAACATTCAGCAAATGTTCCGAATATGATCAACTGATTTAACGAGGGCTGTGCAAAATGAAAGGGGTAACATTTTGAGAATCATTCACTATAGCGATACACGCGCGATATGATACCCTTCCTGCCAACCTGATGAAACCTATCATGCCATCCGACATTTTGATCTTCGGTAGCAAAGCCGGACAGTCCTTAGGATCTGTCGTAGGTATTCTCCTCGCTGGCTATTCACTTGCTAGGTCTCTCATTAATCGCGCACTTCTCCCGTTCTCTCGAATTATGGACTTTTATAGCATAGATCTGGAAAATGCGTTCATCGCCGCTATCCAACGCCGACTCCTTCATCACATAATGACTCCGCGCAGTATATTCGACGCCGGTAAGCCTGGAATCGCGAAAGTCGATCATGTTTGGAGTTCGTTCGCTCGCAGCCCCGGCTCTGACCAGGTCCCAATACGGTCGCGGCACGACTTCCCATTAACATTAAGTCTACGTAAATCCTGCCTGAATAATCTCTATTATATATCCCTCTCTTGGGTTTAACTCCGCAATGTGTCGTCCCGGTGATGATCCAGGCCGCCCGGCAGCTTTTTCTGACATTCTTCTCGCCGGACGGCGCTTCATCTCCTCCCGGTTTCACCTCTCTCTCCCGCGTCCCCGATCCACCGCGATCGGATTGTTCCCGGTCTGTCAGCGTTACTGTCAAATCCCTTCTAATGGTTAATTTTGGCATAACATGCCTGATTAATTTCACGCAGAGGATGTCGTCTTCGCTGAGCCGAGCTAAGACAGAGGATGATCTGGGGAAAAGATTCTTAAGCGACCATACGGTTCTGATATTGTCCGACTTCGACTAACATTATGTAAAACGATGAACGGGACGGGCTTATAGAGTATCAGTACTTACGTTGCGTTCAGACTTGTTTTGACCACACCTGTGGTCCATGAACGAACCTGGGGAGACCGATTGAATAAGGATAACAACTATTGTTGATTAGTCTCTATCTGGTGCCTAAATTAATCTCTCCGCTTTATCTCTGGGTGCATATGATAACAAGGGTAATGCCGTGGCTGAATTCTTTAATTGGGGGGGCGTTGTAAATCTTGTACCTTGACTTTAGAGATGAAAGTAATGAGACGAGCATTGTTGCATCGCAACATAAAAAGATGCGAGCAACATAGTGTCAAGAACACATTGGTGCAGTGAAGGACGAAAATCCGATCTAAAAGGCTGAAAAGGCCGCGCCCTGTCAGTATGAAGCTCTAACTGTGCAAAAGCGCAATGAACATGGGTTACTCTCGCAAATATTAAAGGTTACATAACATCTCAACATTTTAGGAAACATATTCTTGCATTTATTAATATGAAGTTTAATATACAATATATCTGCCTTGAATAGTAATCGAATATAATCTGTTTGTCCTTGGGTATGTGTTTGAGGTCTTAGGATGGTGAGAGTGAAAAAAATAGAGGTGTATTATAAATGTTAGCACTCTTAATGTGTGTATCGTTCAACAGTGAGTAAAACATGAGCTGAAATGACCATAATTTTCCACGAAAATTGACTATTGATATAGAACAATATGAAATCTGTGTCGGGGGAGGCTGTATGTCAAACTATGGTAGCTTTTCAATGTTAAAGAGCTATTAATATAGTTAGTAGTATAAAACCAGAATTGACTCTTGGTCTATGATACGATGTGGCCGCTGATAACCTAATAATATGGATTCAATCGCCCCACCCGCATTGATTGGCAGTACGTTTACGTATAACAATGAGGTGAAATTAGATAAAGAAAAAAAATGATGTATGATCAATCTGCACTGTCTTTGCGTTGAAATGATCTTTGATCATTAGCATGATGTATTACTTTGAACTGGCAAAATCATAGAATAACCTTCTGAATGGATTACGCTTTCGATTCTTTGGGATGCAATGATTATCCAGTTGGATGGGAAGAGATTGCTCCTGCTGCTGTCTGGAGAAGTTACTTCTGCAAGTGCAAACTCCGGAAAGGCTTCTAAGGCTCCTATTCAAAGGAAAGACAGCCCCCAGTTGCAACTTCTGAAAAAAGAGGTAGTGATCGTCCAGCTGATAAAGA
Source organism: Ipomoea purpurea (assembly GCA_009835305.1). Lineage (NCBI taxonomy): Eukaryota > Viridiplantae > Streptophyta > Magnoliopsida > Solanales > Convolvulaceae > Ipomoea > Ipomoea purpurea. The sequence goes on from VALG01005468.1 coordinate 10,888, forward strand.
TAGGAAAAAGACGTGCCTCATCCACGCATGCAGTTTGATGACAAGAGCCGCGTGGAAAAGGCAAAGAAGCGTTCAGTAGTAACACAAACTGAAGCAAGGAATAGGGTTGAACTATTTAGACACCTGCCTCCTTGATGAACATGGAACACGGCTTCCTGAGCTTGAGTCAAAGTTCTTCCAACTAGATCCAGGTTCATTCCTGCTGGTATTTAAGGTACTTCCTGAGGTGCACTGTTAACCAAAATGATCCATAGCTCTTAAAAGTTATAATGCAAAAATTATGTTGTCAATTTTTTCCATTCCTACCCTACTATCTAGCTTTTATATATTTCTTCATTTATATTATTTGCTTGATATGATGCAATTACAATGAATAACTCAACTAATAAATGCTCAAGATTTAAATCCTCCAAAGTACCAATGACATTTAACAATAACCAATTCAAATACCCCTAAATGAATGGGGACTAAATTCCATCTATAAGGAGGGACTATTTGTTAATTTTTGATCAAGCAATCTTGCATACAATCAAAGATATACTCTGTGAGAGAGCATTGAATACCCTAAAATATCATAAGGGATGTAAATTCAAGTCATATGTTGTACATACACAAGAGATGGGAGTATGAGTCTATCTCCAGCTTCTACTCACATTTCCATGCTCCATAATAGTTTCTTATGAAAACTTCCTTTTCAGTTGGGCTAAGGTACTTGGCTGGAGATATATCTGGTGGTAATGCCCGCTGTATTGCTATGCTACAATTTCAAGAATCAAGACTACTCGACCCCACCAGAAAAGGCTCTAATCAGGGACTTGACTACAAAAATTAATTGTTACGTGTCATTTCTAATTGGATGCAGGCCACTCTCAATCACTATGGGAAATGCAATTAGGTTTCTTAAAAACTAAGATGCCAAATTACCTTTGACTTTGTCAGAATCAGAAGCAAAAGTAACTCTTATAACAGATATTGACCATTTTATAAATGAGAAGATAATAATTGCAGATAAGGTAATAGTCAAACATGCAGTAACCAAGATCAGAGATGGTGATGTTCTTCTCACATATGGATCATCTTCTGCTGTTGAAATGATATTTTCGCATGCTCATGAGCTTGGTAGGGACTTCCGTGTTATAGTAGTGGATTCACGTCCAAAACTTGAAGGGAGATTACTGCTTCGTAGGTTGGTTGCAAAGGGTATTAACTGTACATATACTCATATAAATGCGGTTTCCTACATTATGCATGAAGCTACTCGAGTATTTCTGGGTGCCGCATCAATTTTGTCCAATGGAACTGTTTACTCAAGGGTTGGCACTGCATGTGTTGCTATGGTTGCTCATCAATTCCGTGTTCCTGTCCTGATATGTTGTGAAGCATATAAATTTCATGAGAGGGTTCAACTTGACTCAATTTGTTCTAATGAACTTGGTATGTGTTTTTTTCTTCTTGTTCATCCTCTAGTTCTAGCAATTTATATCCTTCTCTATTTAAAGAATGCTTTGTATCTACCACTTTAGCTATTATTCTTGCAATAACATAGGTGATCCAGAAGCAATTGCAAATGTTCCTGGTGGTAAGGCAGTCAAACATTTGGATAATTGGTCTAGTAGTGAAAATCTACAACTTCTGAATCTGATGTAAGTATCTTTTCCTTATTGGCATGTGATATTTTCCTTGTATTCACCAAAAGCTTACCCTTCTTATTTACACTGGGACAGTTATGATGCAACACCAGCGGATTATGTGTCAATGATAATCACAGATTATGGAATGGTAAGCAGTCTGGAGCTTATATTTCTATTCTATCAGCAATTAAGCCATACTTCGATTCAGAAAACGCAAAGATTGGCTTTTCTGCTTGTTTATATATATTCTTTTACCCACATTACTTCCATGCTTTTTTACAGATTCCTCCAACAAGTGTTCCTGTCATTGTTCGAGAATACCGCAGAGAACACTTGTGGACTTAGAGGGCACCAGGAAATGTCAGAGCTTCAAGGGTTAATACAGGAGCGATTTTGATCTCAGCCCGGTGTCAATTGCTGTTGGAGTCCCCCAATCTTGCTGAGGAAGCAATTTGAGGCATCTGCTGTGAACACTAAAATTTCTTTTGCATCCGTAGTTTAATTCTTGGTTCTCGTGGAATAATGATTTGTCTTGTGATGTACTCGAGATTTTGGATTTCCCATTTTTACATGACCCCGTGAAGAGAGCGATTTGTCCGCCTCTCAGGGTAGAGTTTTTGAAACACTTCAATTTTCTTAAGAGGCTGTTGTTGGAAAACATCAATTTTGTTCTCATTCTTTTCTCCCTTGCTACTGTTTGCAAAGTTGAGAAGTAAAAGCTTTTACAAGTTTTGCTTTCTTCTATTAATTAAGAATCATGTCCAGGTGGTTTCCTGCTTTTGTTTCTTTGCATCAAAGTAGTAACAAGCACAGTTCAAGTCATTTAAGAGTTTTCTTGCTGCAATCAAAGTTGTCTTTTGAGTTAGTTATATTTCATGGTTTGGAATGTTTGGAATGTTGAAATTTTGAATTAGGGGTTGGTAAGCCAGCACCAATCCTACTTGTGAAGTATAATAGCTTTTTTGACTATTGGGAATCCCATTTGGTCCTCTATTAGATGTCCCATAGTTTTTAGTTTTGTTTAGTTTTGGGTGTTAGTTCCTTTTCCCTTGTGTGAAAAGTATCTGTTTTGGTAGGACACACTCCCATTGCACTGAACAACTTCAATAAATGTATGAAAAAAAATTTATTGCATGCCACAAATGTATGTTACATCTATATCTTTTGATTTACGGGAAAACCGTTTCATCTATATCCTTTTTCAATGCACGTCTTGAATAAGTAAAACGCAAACACCAACACCAACTTGCACCTAGTCTCTCACAATGTCACCTTTTCCACTTACGGGAGAGACAACAGCAAGAATGACCAAACCGCACAAGACAACAATCAACACACCCATAGAATTCACCAACAACGCCTCGGTGGAATAGCGCGATATAACATGGTTGGTTTGAAGAAACATCGCCTTCTCTAATATCCCCGTTGTGCAAGTAGCAACTGCTAGGGCATAGATATAAACCCCGAAAAAGACATGCCATGGTAGGAGACTAGCTCTGCTGTTCCTTGAACCGCCTGGATACCAGAAGGTTGAAAAACCTGCAGCCAACTGTGGGGAGGGAATTGTTGAAGACAGATTAACATGAGCTACCAGAATTGTATAGAAACAAGAATGGTGCAAGGTGACAGAATATGACAACGTAAAAGAGGATGCATTAAGTTGTTAAGTATTAAGAAGGGCACCTGAATGCCAAACAACAAGAGACAAGCTAGACCCAACCACGAGTGGAGGCTGTAAAAGTTGTCAATGCCCTTGTCGTTGTGAAACTTCAAAGCAGCCCATACAACGATCAGACCCAAAAAGAAAGCCAGGAATTGCAGAGCGAGATGGAATAATTTTTTGTAGTTCTTGTTCCCGAGACTGTCTTGTAAGCCAGCATTGCTGTAACAATCCATATCAGTTACTGGGATTAGGGCAAGCTGAACACCTAAATGCGCTACATAGTACATACACCTAATTCGTGTTAGCTGAGGAAATCCTACAAGAGGGGGTAGAACGTGTAAAATCCTATCGGAATGCATGAAATGGCAATGCAAATAGGGGATGGAATGACTTTAAGCATTTCAGACATGACAGTTCTTACTAAAATTTTGAGTTTATCGGTGCAATTATGTAACACTTTGAAGAGTTCTGTGAAAGTCAAGGAAGCAAAACCACAAGGTGAAGCATATTATAGGATTGTGTTCTAGAATAAGGTAAAGCCAGTTTCAACCAATAAACTCACAGAATAAGCATGACCCCATTAAGGAAATCATGTTCAGCTTGAGTCAAGATAGTTAACTGAACTACCAAAATAGCATAACCAAGGATACACTAATATCCATCTCATGACACAATGACCTTGGCTTAAGGCCTCCTGCACCTAAGATCAAGGTGTTCAAGTTCCCTGATCCCTAAGGTACAAAAAGGAAAACGAGAGTCCCTCAGGGAGTAAAACTCTACCCACACAATTCTTAAAAAGTGAGAGTATATGTAGTATTACACGAACAAAAATATCCTCTCATGAGATTGAGACTTAGCTACCACAAACAAACAAAACAATTGGCATACTTCCAAAATTCTAAATCATTCAAACATGTTCCTCCTTGTATAGCAGTAGTAGTAAAAGAGAGATGATTCTAGAATGGTTGGAATTACCTTCACCATTTAGAAGTACAAAGCTAAGCACCATTAAAACAGGATGCACCTGCAGATGAAACATACAAGCACACATAAGAATCAAACCAATCAGCCTCTTGTTCTGATTATAAATGCTTATACTTGTGTTTCAATGGTCCATGAAGAATCGCAGACAGAATTATTGGCTATACTTTCTAAGACACATTATCAAACACGTAATCTCCATTAGTGTAGAAGAAGCTAATTAAAACGGAAGCATGATTCAAGGGGCGAGAGAGACATTACATTAAAGATGAGATCTTTGTTGTCGGAGATGAGAGCCAAGCCTCCTCTGTAGTGTATGGTCCACGTCAGAACCAGCGCCATTACCGCGAACCCGATGATCCTGACGAGCAAGAAGATCGGGAACCTCACTACCGGCACTGCCATGGCCGATTGTTGGGGAACAGCTGCCTCCTCCTCCTCTTCCTCCTCCTCCTCTTCAGTGATCTTCCCTTGCTCTTCCAGGATTGATATTGAGAATTGGGATTTTAAAATCGAAGTCAGCAATAACAGATCTGGTGAAGGGATGGAATCTATCTGAAACTTGAGTTGAGAGTGTACTTCCTTTCCTCTCTCTGATTTGTTTATATTTTTTGAGTTTTGACTTCCCAGTTCGCCAGTTGGGTAATGCTGTTTGGATTTGATTTTTATAATATTGCTATAATGAAATTAGTGTGTGTGAAAAATGAAACTGAAAAATAAAGTAATATTAACAAATGAAATTAAAGTGTAATTAAAATGATACTTCATGGACCACACTACTACATTGTACCATGGTCTACAATAAAATTTGCCGGTAACGTGTACGTTGTCACATTAGTGATAAGGTTACGAATTTTTTGGAATGACGAGAGAGATCATCAACAACCTTTATCTTAAGGTGTTGCGTTGATACTGGATAAACCTCGTTTTCGTGCAATAGCTCACAAGTCATACCACGTGAGAGGTAAACAACACTATGAAAATCCTCTGTGACTCGATCAAGAAAGTGTGACAATAATCAAACTCATGACATTAAAGTATGAGAGTGATATACGAATTTTGACTACACAGGTACCTAGTCAGAGGACTACACTATACGAATTTAACTACTTTTTTTTTATATAAAGAAATATGAATTTAACTATACATGTCCTCAGCCTAGAGGCATGCACTATCAGAACTCGAACTCAAGACTTTTGGTTAACTATAATAAATTATCACTATTTTGATATACTCCATATTTAAAAAAAAAAAAAATGAGTCAAGAATTTACTGTAATATATAGTGTCTTGAGTTTAGATGTTATTACACAAAGGAAAATGACAAATTTTCACAATGAAGTCTAAATCCTAAATTATAGATGTAGTTTATTTTTCTTCTTAATTATAGAAACATCAATAGTTGTTCCATCAATTATTTTCAAAGTAATTTTGTTGTGTGCGGATAGAAATCTGTCTGTCACTAACACACTAGAAAAATCCCATACAACAAATTCGATTAATAATATGTTGTTAAAATCAAACTCATAAATTTTAGAGTTAATGGCATTTTTGGTCCTATACTTATTGGGACATTGACACTTTTCATTCTCCATAATAAAAATTGTCAATTTGTAGCCACGCGCTTATTGGTCGTTGGACACTTTTAGTCCTCCGTCAATGAAGTCGTTTGTTGACCGTGAATTAGAAGGATTTTTCTATCTTTTATGTCTTATTCTTCTAATCCTTTTTAGACCAGCGCTACGGTGAGGCGAGATGGCAAGACCTGGCGACGAAGCAGTAACCGTCGGCCATGACAGTGAGCAGCAGCGAGGTTCTTCTTCGGCGAGCTATGGCTACGACTGCGAGCAAACGAGACAATAACTCCATCTGGCAACAGACCAGCAGGGCAGATCTGGCGGTGTAGCAACAGATCCGGTGAGGTTGGGGCCTTCACTAGTGGTTTTTGGTTCCGGCGAAGCAGAGAGGGCAGCAGGTCGGTGAACCCTCCTTCGGTAAATAGCAGTTATGGATGTAGATGACGTGATGTAGAATTTGCACCTGTAAGTCCTCCCTCCATATTGACCGTAAATATCGTTCCCATCTCTCTCTCTCTCTCTCTTTGACTACAACTACTTGGTGCACAACTCAAAAACCCTACTCAAGTTAAACAGAGTAAAATTGAATTGAATAAAAGCCTTGAGGAGCAGCGACCAATGCCTGGAGTGCTCACAACACCGAAAGAGCTCTTTGCCATGTAACTGCGTTTGCCGTTTCTAAATCGGAGAGAATTTTCCCGATGGTTTTCACAACACCGAACGGGCTCTTTCTTCACCGGCATAGAGGTAAAAACGGCTATCAGACTTGAAACTCCGGCCTCGATTGCAAATCGATCGGTTTCTTCATTGATTAAATCCCAAAGCTCATTGAATAAGCCTTGCTTTTCTGTGATCTTAAGCTGTGAGTCGTCGTTCAACGCGATAAGTTCTACAACTCTGGCGAATTGAATCTTCGAGCTCAAGCTCCCTTTCTGAAGAAGCGGAACAAATCGCGATAGATAATCGGTATCACTCTTCAAAATCAACCTATTCAAGTGCTCTTTAACACAATTCACCGATAAAATCAGGTCCAAAATTGCAATAATCGATTCACAAAATTCGATTTCGTCGAAATTCTTTAGAGCTGCGACAATACCGAAAACTGCCTAACTGGAATTAGCAAAAATCTCCGGTTCTTCGCCTCTCTGGTTTAAAATGGATTAAAAGAATAAGACATAAAAAGTCCTAATAGAAAAATATAAGGATTAGAAGAATATGACATAAAAAGACAGAAAAACCCTTCTAATTCACAGTCAACAAACGACTTCATTGACGGAGGATTAAAAGTGTCCAACGATCAATAAACATGACTACAAATGGACAATTTTTATTATGGATGATGAAAAATGTCAATGTCTCAATAAATCTAGAATAAAAATAATATTAACTCTAAATTTTAGGTATGAATGTACAATAATCATGATATACCTACTTGATCAAACTTTTAGCGCGCAACGTGATTAATTGTATGCTTTATGTACACGACGACAACATATTAATTGTCATAAGTTTATTTATTGTGAAACTAATATTAAAATTCAACTTAGTAGTGCGCGTTAATTTCGGTACAATATGGTTTGCGTTTTACATACGGACAACATGGTCTACGGTCTACGGTCTACTTCTCTCGGTAAATGTATCGCCTCGTTACCATAAATTTAATCAATACTTTGATTAATTGCATTTCTGTAACTAAAACAGATAAAAATGATTAAACTAATTAATTCTTTAATTATAACTTATAAGAGTGAGTTAATATCATTTTTTTTTTTTTTTTTGTGTAAACCACACGCTGTGGTCCGGGTCTTTCTTTGTCCGTTTAACGGTTCAGGTCCACCCGGTTCGTTCCAGGAGGCATAGAAGCTGGCCCAAAAGAAATCATCACTTGTGGGAATCGAACCCGGGTTATTTTGAAATTCTCCCCCACAAAGAGAACTCATTTGCCACTTGAGCTACCATGTTGGGTTAATATCATTTTTTTTTTAATTTATAGAAAAAAAACACACCGTCGCTATTCAAAAATATGCATATTAATGTTTTCTACCAAAAATAAATAAAATTACTAATGTCATGGTTGAGCGGATTGAGTACGACTTTCGTACGTAACAGTTACATATTCAATTTTTGTTAACATTTTATTCGTTACTACGGACTTGAGTATAATTTTACACTTTCGAGTTAAGACTGCTTCTCGACTACCAAATATTTCATCAACTATATCGTATAAAATAATAATGACATCTTAATATAATAAAGAAAACAATTTCATTATAATATATAAACTATATTAATTTGAAATAATTATAGTTGAGTTAGTCTATAAATCAACTTAAAGAAAAAAAACAATTAACTTTTTTTTGAAACCAACAAAAAAAAAAAAATTAACTTAGTAACTACGGAGTATAAATTTAAATTTAGTTAGTACTGCATGGGACTTTCTGTTACTCGCTTCATTTGCAAGACACTCCCGTACACAAAATTAGAATATTAGGAACCACTATGACAAGTTATCTTATATTATCTTATTGGATAATTTTTATATACTATGCTGCTTATGCAGTACATTCTTATCTTTGACTACAATTTTAATTTTTTTTTTTTTTTTATAAATAGACTACTAGTTTAATGCCAGCATGGGCCAGTCCAACTTGTTCGAAATACTAAAGGAGAGAGCAGACATGCTATATTAAATATCAGTATTCCAAAGGCTGAACCCCAACCCTAAAGGCTCCCCACACCTCGGCCCGACAGAGCATTTGAGAGAATATAAATCATGGTGACTCAACTGAACATGAACCATAGAGGCTAGACCGGTGCTCACTGTGCACAAGAAGCCCCCCTCACTTTGAGAGATTGCTCCACACTGTCGCTGGTGAGACTCGATCGCTGGTCATTATTCCAAAGTTTCACCTCTATGACCAGTTGAGACATGCTATATTAAATATCAGTTGTTATATAGAAGGTGGACCATGCTCCTAAATGGTGTATTTTTAGTATTGAAATTGTAATATTTTTAGAAGACACAATATTTTTAACGTGAAAAATGAATGGTGAAAATCACAAATATTTTTGGACGGTGCCAAGTAGATTCACTATATTTTGTAGGTAGTTAGTACATTACAATTTGTGTTCTCTAGGGAGGTGTAGTCGTGTAGATGTAGAGGGATGAAGTCAATTGATTGATTGAGCTCTCCCTTTCTTGTATCTGACTAGAGTTTTTTTTTTTTTTTTTGGTAGGGGGAAGGGGTCGAGAGCCCCCGGGGTTAATAAAATCTTCTTACGGTGACTCTGTTCGCGTCACGATTCAGCAATGGAACCATCTTGTCTAGAAGGTGCATCAGTGTGGATGTATCCCATGGTGAGTTCTGACGTAAATTGGCAAGAAAATATGCGCACTGATTGCCTTCCCTAAGGATGTGATTGAGCTTGAAGCCTGGGACGAGAGCCTTTTTTAGTATAAGAAATACAATACATATGGTAATATGGTATGTTTATGGTAATCGGGTATTTATGGTAGAGTGAATAATTTATAGGATGTAGAAGAATTTAGGAATACAAAGGGAATTAGGCAATATAAAGATATTTAGGTAGTGTACGTGATTTGGAAAATAAAATAATATTTAGGAAAGTAGTTTGTATAAGTTGACTTGCCATATTCTTGCAATTGTCATATAATTTATTCTTCCACCGCTACGATTCACTAGTCACATACTCACATATCAAGGTCGGGTGTTGAGTCCGAGCATCGTTCTGACTACCGTGCTCGACTACCTGCCAGTGGTGCTGACTCGGTACCCATGCTGGATATCCATTAATTGGTATTTCTTAAGAAATGTAATAATGCGTATAATACATTCGAATAAAAGTTCATTAATTGCATTATTGTATAATGCTAGTTCGAGGTTACTTCTACACTACTACTAGTGAGACTCGATCATTAATCAGTTGAGCTATCCATTCGGATAAATTCATAGTTATTACTAGCCGTATTGATTGAGGTCATGAGTGTAACTTACCTTAACGATGCAGTTGCGTCACTTGCCCGTGTCCCCAAACAAGCATCAAGTACAGCCTATCGACACCGTGTCATTTGGATGAAGCATATTCTCCAGTCTCCACTATCCACTTCAATTACATAAAAGCCCCCAGATCCTTTCAAATTTACACCCGCCTCCTCAAACGGCATCAACTTCCCCAGGCTAACGACCATCCGGGGGCACTTTCGTCACTCCGCTAAAGCACATTTCTAAACCGCTCACGTTTTGCCGAAAGGCGACCAAACCGAATCCCCAAACTGCCCCGACCCAACGGACAAAATCTCGACGAAAGCAAGGGCAGCGGAGTAACTTCAGGAAAACCGAATTCTTGTCCGACTGTTGAAGTTAGAAAAAAAAAACAATATTTAATTAATGTAAAAATGAGAAGAAAGGAAAAGCAGAGTGAGAAATCCGCGCACACCAAAGGTTGCTACTGAAAAAAGCGAGGAGAGAGAAAGGGTAGAGAGAGAAAGTTATCGGATTTCAGAGCTCTATTCGCCGGAATTTGGGAACTCTGTTCACGTCCGGTGACGATTTCCCAGATTCCTAGCCCAGAGAATTAGGGTTTGGGGGATGAAGTCACGAGTGCTTGCAGTTGAAGCTAGTGGTTTACGAAGTTGAGGCTGCGATCTGTGGTTTTCGAATTCTTACGCGGTCAATTTGCGGGGAATTGGTCTGATGTCTACGCCCACGAGGAAGTTGTGGTCGGGGTGGTCGCTCACCCCGAGGAAGAGCGAGGAGAAGGGGAAAGGCCTGGACTTCGTGGAAAATTCCAGGAAATGTTTGGATGGTGAAGAAAGTGGATCTGTTAACTTACAGGAGAAGGTAGCGAAGCTCGAAACGGAGGTTAGTGTACTGCTTCACCGGCGTGTTTAGTAGCTTTATGCAGACTGAATTACAAGTTTTATTGTCCTTTGCTGGTTTTTTATTATTATTTTATATTTATTTGTCTTCATTTTACTTTTTAGTAGTTTTATGCAGACTGAATTACAAGTTTGTTTGTCTTTTGGTTGTTTTATATATATTTATATTTGCCTTCATTTTACTTTTTTTTTTTTTTTAGGCGTTGCTGCGTTATGCAGTTGTTCTTAAGAGAGTGAAGTGTTAACTGCTGAGAAAATTTTCTAGGAATTAAGTTCGTTTACTAGAGCGTCCATCTTTCAGAAATTTAACCGAGTGGTATAGTGCAGTAAGTTTTTTGGAGGAGTGTGGCAGGAGTTTGTATGATTAATAATTTCAACTAATTATTTCAACAATGGAAAAAGTAGATGGAACTTGGAAGCCTTGTTACTGGTGTTGGTTTCCATTGTCAAACATTGTAATTTTTTTTTTGGATGAAGTACCTCACCATACCATCTTTATTACTGGAAAGGCTTTTTTATGACTAATAAAAGTGAGTTTGAAAAGTTATTCTGATAACAATCTACTCTGGGAGTTATATGTGTTTTTTTTTTTTCATCTGCTCTTTGCATGGAAAAGCTGATATATTATATATAATGGTTAAAAAGCAGTGCCCATTTTGTTAGTACTGAAAGCATAGTTACTGCTAGTGAGGGTAAATTTCACATGAATGCCAATTTCTTGCATACTGTTAGAGACTGTTGAGTTTATGATGAATTTGGATCCTAGCACACTCTTTGTTCCCTCCTGCTTTGCCACAATATATTGATATAGTGGTTTTATAACTTTTTCTGACTGCCGTTTAAATTTTGTAGCTCTTTGAGTACCAATATAATATGGGTCTGCTATTAATCGAGAAGAAGGAATGGACTACCAAGCACGAAGAAGTCAAGCATGCTTTAGAAGAAGCAAATGATCTCTACAAAAGAGAACGAGAAGCTAATTCTATTGCAATAGCTGAAGCTGAGAAGCGAGAAGACAGTTTAAGGAAGGCTTTGGGTGTTGAGAAACAATGTGTGCTTGACGTATGACTTCTATTTATTGGATTCATATCATTATTTTATTTGTTATTTCTTTTGGAGGAGTTTGTAAGATTGTTTCTTTCTGCAGCTAGAGAAGGCTTTGCGTGAGATGCGCTCAGAATATGCAGAAATTAAGTTCACAGCTGATTCGAAATTGGCTGAGGCAAATGCTCTAGTGACGAGTGTTGAAGAGAAATCTTTAGAGGTAGAAGCCAAACTGCATGCAGCTGATGCCAAGCTTGCTGAAGCTAGTAGAAAGAGTTCAGAAGTTGAGAGGAAACTACACGAGCTAAAGGCTCAAGAAAATGCACTTCGAAGAGAAAGATCCTCTTTCAACGTCGAGTAAGCTTTAGACTATAAACCTTCTACCGAATAGTGTGCATGCAATATGTGTGTGCTTACCATCTTGAAAAGCAGGCTTAAGAGGTTGCTCATTTCAATATCTTCGTAATGTGTCAGGCGTGAATCCCATGAGAGCACTTTGTCTAAGCAACGGGAAGACTTGCGAGAATGGGAAAGAAAACTACAAGAGGGTGAAGAGAGGCTTGCTGAAGGCAGGAGGTTGCTTAACCAAAGAGAGCAGAGAGCAAATGAGGCAGATAAGATTATGACACAAAAGCAGACTGAACTTGAAGCTTCTCAAAGGAAAATTGACACAGCTAACTCAGTTTTGAATGAGAAAGAAGAGGACATTAGCCGCCGGCTGGCAGGCCTTAGTCTCAAGGAGAAGGTAAGCTGTATTTTCATTGATATCTAATTGAAAATGCTCTAATTTCTGCTTAAGTGATTCTTTTTCCTTGTCTTCATGCAGGAAATTGATGAAATGAGAAAGAGCTTAGATCTAAAAGAGAAAAAGTTACATGAACTAGAGGAAAAACTTAATGCTAGAGAAAGAGTGAGTACCTTCCCTTCATCATTCATGTATTAGTAAATAGAACTTACCAAGGTGAACAAGCATGCTGATCGATAGTACTTCATATTATTCTTCCACAATAATTATTGTATAGGTGTATTAATTTAAATATTAAATCTTGTCAATTAGTTACAAGTTTTTATTGCTTATATGTTTTGACTTCCTATGGGGTGGACCAGTCTCATTTTATATGTAGCAGTGTTATTAACAAAACATCCAATTATATTCAATTAGATGTCTTGCTTTACAAATTGGTCATCATTCTTCACCCTCACACTCCTCTCGTTCTCCTATTTTTTTGTGTGTACGAGGAAAAAGAAAATTGAAAGATGAAAAATGTGTCAAAATGCGACAGAGAAGTTCAATCCATGAATTGATAATAATGTACTACTTTTTAAAATTTGACACTTCTCTACACAGGAGGAGATTCAGAAGCTTGTAGATGAACACAGGGCGACCCTTGATGCCAAAGAAGAAGAATTCAAACTGGAAATGAAGCAGAGGAGGGAATCCCAGGATGAAGAATTGAAAAGCAAGGTGATTGAACTTGAAAAGAAGGAAGCTGAAATTTATCACATGGAGGAAAAAGTCAAGAAACGGGAACAGGCACTTGAAAAGAAATCAGAGAAAGTAAAAGAGAAAGAAAAGGATCTTGAATCAAAATTAAAAGCTATGAAGGAAAGGGAAAAGTCTGTAAAAGTTGAGGAGAAAAACTTGGCGAACGAGAGGAAGCAAATCCTTTCTGACAAGGATGAATTAATTGCCCTTCAGGCTGAACTTGAGAATGTAAGGGCCGACATTGAAAAAAGCCAATTAAAGCTAAATGAAGATCGAGAACAGCTTAAAGTAACAGAAGCTGAGAGATTGGAACTCACTCGCCTGCAATCAGAGTTGAAGCAGGAAACAGACAAGTGCAGACTCCAGCAAGACTTGCTTTTGAAGGAAACTGAGGATTTGAAAAAGGAAAGAGAGAAATTTGAGAAAGAATGGGATGAGTTAGATGAGAAAAGAGCTGAGATTAAGAAAGAATTAGAGGAACTTAATGAACAAAAAAGGAGCTTTGAAAAGCTAAAGCGCTCTGAAGAGGAAAGGATGAACAAGGATAAAATTGAAACAGAATATTATGTTAACAGGGAGTTGGAAGCACTTAAAGTGGCAAGAGAATCATTCTCGGCTAGTATGGATCATGAGAAATCAGTTTTAGATGAAAAACTTCAAAATGAGAGAAGCCAATTGCTTCATGATTTTGAGCTACGTAAAAGCAAACTTGAGGCTGATATGCAGAAGAAGCAGGAAGAGATGGAGTCTGGTTGCTTGAGAGAGAGAAACTATTTGAGGACCATAGGGAGAGAGAACTAAATAATATTAACTACTTGAGGGAAGTGGCCCGAAGAGATATGGAAAGAAGCTGAAAGTGGAAAGATCTCGACTTCAGAAAGAGAAACAGGAAATCTCCGCAAAATAAGGAACATCTTGAAGAACAGCAGCTAGAGATGCGAAGAGACATCGATGCACTAGTTGCCTTAAGTAGTAAATTAAAGGCTCAGAGGGTAACATTTTCTCAAGGAAAGGGAAACAGTTCGTGGAATTTATCAAAAAGCAAGAAAAATTGCACCTCCTGTGGAAAGAGTATTGGTGAATTTGAGCTTTCTGGTCTTCAGTCTTTGACTGAGGTGGATAATTTTGAGGCCCCTCCGCTGCCTAACTGTTGCCCAAGATTTTTTGAGAGAGAATATCCAAGGGACTTCTGAAAGCCCTGGCAACGAGTTGTCCCCTGGCATTGTCAATTTTGGAGTTTCAGTTTCTGGTGGTGGGACCATGTCATGGCTTCGGAAAATGTACATCAAAGATTCTCAAAGTTTTCACCTGGCAAGAAAATCGAACCTACCGATCTTCAAGATACTGATAGATGGATCAGCCCTGCCAGAGAATTCTGTTAAAGGAAACACCAAACGCATCATTACTGCACAGAGAAATACAACAAGATATGCCTCTGTTCAAGGGTGATGCCTCTGAAGATCCGATACTTGAACTTGACAACAGCACAAGAGAGGTGGAAACTGGCAAAGATATTGTGGAAGACTCTGAGAATTCTAATGTGAAAATTGGCCAGCGTAGATCTGTGAAAAGAGGGGGTGTCCCTAGAGGTAGGAAAACCAGTTCTGGTAAGGCCAATGGGAGTGTTGAGATCTCCATTAATACCAACGAGGAAAGTGAGAAGGAATCTGGTCTTCTAGGTACAGGGATTAATAGAAACTCCAGAAAACGAAGTCGTGCGCACACATCACAAGGAACAGCAAGTGAGCAAGGAGATGATTATAGTGAAGGAAATTCAGATAGTGTGACGGGTGGTAGTCGTAGGAAGAGAAGACAGAAGGCTGCCCCGCTTATTCAGAATCCTGGTCAAAGTAGATACAATCTTCGTCGACCAAAAAGGTAAACTCTTTCATCGCTTCCTGTAGGTTGTATTAAGTAGGCAAACTTAGTACTCCGTATCAATTAGAAGTGATGCAGCAGCCAGCAAGGAAAGTAATATTGGGAGTAGAAGCAACATTAGGTTTGAGAAATCTCTAAACTCTACAAAATACTAGGACAAACATAATGTTCTTGTTCTGAATTAGACTTTTGGACAGTGGCTCTAAAACTCCGCACCCCCTAAGAACCTGGCACCTGTAGCCCTTAATAGACCCTAATAAAGAGAAAAGACACTAAGGGGCACCCAAATCAATTTGAAAAAAAAAAATGATTATAAGAACAATTAAGTCCTAAGATAAGCTTGCTTTCAAAAAAAAAAAAAGTCCTAAGATAAGCTAATAAACTTATTAAGTAGGACCATTGCAAATATCACCTTCCATGGGAAATTGAAGTGTTACAGTTTTGTGTATAGGCACAAGATTGTATGTCTGGATGACCAAAATTTATATTTGTTAAGGATAAAATATATAAAATAGTAAACATGTGGACAGTATCATCTAGAACTTTCTAATGAAAATAAAATGTTTAGGAACAAGTGTTAAATAGGTCATTGAACTTCTTGTTTTTGTGCAATTAGGTCACTGAACTTAAAAAGTGTGTAATCAAACAAGCAAAATATGTGCAATTGGAACATTTTTATGATTCTTTTAATGCAATTTAAGTTGAAAACATTTCAATCTTTCATTCTAACTGGCATGACAAAGGAAAGAGCAATTCTTAGTACATACCATGTAATTAATATGATTAGATTTTACCAAGAAAAATTGGAAAAATGTTACAATTGCACATATTTTACTTGTTTAATGGTTTAATTGCACACTTTTTTAAGTTTAGTGACCCAATTGTACAAAAGCCATAAGTTTTAGTGGCCTATTTTGACACTTTTCCAAATGTTTTATTTGACTAAAAATTGATGGAAAGACAAATCTAGTTTTTAGTACTTAATTAGTTAATTAAGTGAAAATTGTTATTGTTTTTTAGATTGGTGGGTTCTTATTATTTTTTGTCTTCCCCTTTCCCCTTCCCAACAAAGCATTAAACAGTGTTTACAACTTTATTTTCAGTGCTGCTGTAGCCACAACCAACGGATCTTTATCTCATAATGCCTCAAGAATACAAGAAACACGGCATTCGAAGGTTGCACAGACAAGTCCTGTAGAGATTATTGATGGGGAGGTACAAAGTGTTGAGGTTGTTCATCAGACTGTAGTAGAGACACCAATTGAGGTACCCCAAACACATCACCCGCCATTCTTACTCAAACTCTCTAAAATGTAGAACAACTGTCTACTAGAGCATGATTTTGTAAATGTGTATATACGCACATTATTTTTTGTTTACATGTACAAAGTACATCTGCTCACTGTCTTTCACATGCTGCTTTCTAATGCTCTACTTACATTTACTTTTCCTAGATCTTGTTATTAACATGATAAACAACATACTCTGACAGATCAAGGATGCAGCAGCAGATAAACAGGACAGCAATGCTGAGATGGCAAATAATTTGGTAGATACTGGTTTCAGTGAAGAGGTGAACGAAACACCTGAAGTTCCCAAGGAAGACTATGATGTTGATCAGGGGTACAGAACTGATGAAGACCATGGAATAGGCGACAACGACGAGGGTGATGAAGATGAAGAGGCTGAGCATCCTGGTGAAGTCTCAATAGGGAAGAAGATCTGGACTTTTATCACCACATAAGAAAATCTGAAATACGACACTCGGCTTTTACTACATCTAGATAATATGTCAGATTTTTTTATGTGGAAGGAGAGCAGGAGTTGCTATACCTTTTGCTGAGGATTTTAGAGTTGTCTGTCTGGTGTGTGGTAGTGCTTGTATTTTGTTGTAGTCAATCAGAAGCTGATTAAGGTGGCTTAATGTAATTGTGTCTTTTAGTGTTTGTTTTGTTATTTATTAGGAGTTATTATTGTTAGGCTTTCTTCATATTGTTTCCACATTAGCATTGTTGATAATTCTCGACCAGTGCAGCATTGCCAAACTGGATCTGACTTTTCTATTACTTCAAATAGTTGTCACTCTTAAACTGTTTATGATAGCTAGTAGTTCTTGGTCCTCTTGGATGTCTACTAGGTAAATGTCTCCCAATTCCTTTTGACATTTGTTTTTGTTTTTCACTAGTCTGCACTTATTATGTTAATGAAAATATAATATTTAGTAAAAAAAAATGGAAAGAAAGAAAAAGGAGAGTAAAAATCTGTCACACCATAAAAAAGTTACTACTTAAAAAACGAGAGAGAAAAGGGAGAATTACAAAAGCCAAGGAATGGAGAAAATTTCTGGGGTTAAATTTGGCTTGCCAAAGAAGAGCGAGGATTAATGAAGTGGAAAAGCTGTACACACCACAAAAGGTGCTACTAAAAAAAGTGAGGCGAGAAAGGTGCAGTAAATTTTTAAGAGGGAAATTTTTTTATTTTGGATGGTAATTGAGTTTTTTGCACTTTTGGTCCCACAACTATAGTAACACTAGCAAAATTGATCCATGACTTTCGAACCTTGCAATTTTAGTCCACGACAAGTGAATTTTTTGCAAAAATAGTCATTTCAGCCACTTTTTCGTCAAAATTCGCCAGAAAAAAAATTCTTCATTTTTAACAGGGCTAAAATTGATACATAAAGCGAAATACAGAAAACGGAAGTAAAAATTATGATATAGAGCAAGTATGATATTTACTCAAGTTTCATACTTGCTTTAGTATATATATAGCGCTACACTTTTAAGTAAAAATATGATATAGAGCTACTATTTCATCAAGTTTATTGGCAAATATTTACTCAACATTATGTCGAGTGTTTTCTTGACAGCTAACATCACTTGTTCACAACATCTACAAATAACCATATTCTCTCCGACTAAATTATGTCAAAAAATTGGACCTCTAAAATTTCCTAGAACCCGATAGGCATAAGGATAAAGCGTTGCACTACCCAGAACTGTTAACTCTTCTCCCTAAACTATCAGGCCAATGGGTTTCTGTTATGTACCAGCAATTCTAGCAAACTTCAACAAAAACTTTTGCCAGTCAGCTCCAACACAACTACTACCTGCGGAGACTGAATTTCACTGTACTGTACATCGTTGATGGTGCCCGACTATACACTTGGACGATCAACTATGAAGAACCTCGCTCTTCAACCGTTTGTCTTTTGATGAACATTGGACTGCATGGCATTCTCTTCTGCGTGCCTCTTAAGATCCCTGCATCATAAAGGGGTCACACTTCAACTACGAAGCTAGTAGAGTAGAGCGTAATAAAGAGTGGGGAGGAACAAAACATACCTGCAGCGCGGCACTGAACAGCTTGAATCTTGACAATTCCTTGAGTGCATGCGTAGGAGCAACCAAGTTTTGTTACAGATATCACAACCCCCAGATACGCGAATGGTGCATCCATGTGCATGACGAAATAGCTGTCTGATTTTATGGCATTCAGGAACGTGGACAAGGGTTGCTCTTGCTAGCACGGCACCGAGATGCATGCACTAATAATTCCATTAACTTGACCTGCATCGCCAATTTTATTACATACACAAGGTGAAATAATGTAATTTGTTGCTCTTTTGGGATATCAAAAAGATATGCCCTACAACTGTAATAAGAAACATGAATAGAAAATTTCATGCCCGGAATCATTAGGCCATGACAAGCAATAAAAGGAATAACTGGGTACCGGTACCAACAAGCAATCTAATTTTGGAAGTGAATAGAATAAGGATATGGCACCCCCACCTGCAATCCTCTCTCAGCTTGTTGAAGTTGGGAATCACGACCACCTCCAGATAAGCAATGAATACTTTTGTAGAGATGGTACAGTATCATCGTTGAGGAATGCTTAGCACGGCGTAGAGATTCAAACTGATAATGGTTTTCTTGACAGAAGCACAAGAAAGAATGTCTGTGCTCAAAGAAATCGTTATCTATAATGGCATCATTATCTTCAGTATCAGCAGGAATGGGATCGGCAGAGGTCTTGAAAAAAAAATATTAAAAAAAAAAGAATTAAAACTTGGTAATATAGTCACAAATCACATGAGTAAGTCCTGTCTAGAGAAGAATAAAATATTTCTAGGGGATTCACCTGAGTAAGAAAATGTTTCTCCCCAGTAGAGGAAGTGTGTTCCTTCTGCTCATTGACACCTTGCTTCATATCAACACATCTAAAATATTAAAGACAAGTTAATAGTTAACAATATCTTCTATGGAAAAAAGAAGATAACTCATTGAAACCAATAAAAATTGCATTGAGAATTCTTTTATAAACAGGAGAGAGAGAGAGAGATCACCTTGCACATAGCTGAAAATTTTTGCATTCATTACAGCACCATCGAGTTCCTGATAATATTACTTCTTCGCACTTTGTACACTTGAATTGTAGGTTCACAATGATAAAGTCTTCCTTTACAGGAAGAATGGTTTGCCCCAGCTGTCACCAAAGAATGGGAAATCAGAAAATGATTCAACCTGTTTACTATATATACATATAAGACGTACATACAAACATACAGACATTTCCTTTTTCCTTATTAAATAGGTAAATACAAGGAAACTTCAGGCATCCAGTCTTTCCCTTCCTACTATTATCTCAGCCATTTCATCAACTCTTTTAGCATATAATGCTGTATCTCTCAACTGATTCAAGTCTATTTATCATCATTGTTATGGTGCACACAGACACACACATACACGTGTCTGTATGCATACATCAACAAAAAGGTGAAATCCAAGTATAACGCCCAAACCCAACAACTGATGCCAAAAAAGTACCTTTTGCATCACAATTACATCTTTAGCTGCTTCAGCAGAAAGGTCACTGTATCCCATTGCTTTGAGAGACCTCTTTGTCACCACTTTCTTAACTTTACCCGGAGATCCTCCTTTACCATCTTTATCCATGTTCCTCATCATATCCTCTGCAGCACCTGACCAATAGTCTCCATCAAAGTATGGTAAACGAGCTGCTGTTATCTTAGTGTTAGACTCCGCACTTGGAACAAAGAAGTGATCATAGAAATTAGTGAAACTGATCACAATATCTTCCTTTGATGCCTTCTTCAGCATTGACCTATACCTACAGAAGAAAATTTGAGTCAATTCATGGAACATTCCACATAGCTTGCAGAGAAAAAGTCTTCATTGTTTGTTCCCTAATAAGTTTGTTCTAGGAATTCAGGCTAACCTTGAAAAAGAAAATAACCCAGAATACAGAGCATATTGATGGATGTTACAAGAAAAAGGATGATAGATGGAGAAACAAAGGAATAAACAAATACCATTGGCGAAGCTTGTCTGACTTCGGTGTTTTCTGAGATTCTGGGTGACAATACAATATGTAATCTTCACCTTTTACAGGTGGGCAAGCCCATATATAACAGGTAGAGAAACCCCGTTTCTTGCAGTATTCAAGGTACCCAATCTGATGACACAACAGGGACAAAGATATGTGTCAGTTTCTAAGTCTAACAAATTTTAACATATAATCCAAAACCTTCAGGTCAAGTTTATAGGCAGTAGCATGTAAGTGGAGGTTAAAAAAAGGACTTGCCAGTATTTCATGATATACAAAAGTGCGAAGAGCTTCTCCAGCTACAGTTCGTATGTCAGGTCTGAAGTACTTCACCGAGTCAAGATATGAAACATAGACACAGCGTTTGTTTGGCTCACCACATTCTGATCCAAACTCTTGGACATACATTCCAAAGAGGCATACATCTACTCCTTCAATGTTCTGAAACAATAGGATCACCTGTTTGGAGATGCTGTCAGATTTATTCCAAGGAAAAAGTTCAAACACCAAGATGAATAAAAACCAAACAGTTAAGTTTCTCACCTTTGATCTGTATTGGAACTCTACAGGGTAATCTTGATCATGGAAGATATCCAAAAATTGTTGCTTGACTCTCAGTTGCTTGTTGACAGACAATACTACCCTGACAACAAGACCTGTCGCTCCGGGTACCTGGTAGTAGGTGATATATCAATAGTAGAAATTAGGTGGAAGATTTAAGTAAACTGAGAAAATATACTTGGATGTGAATACTGTGCAACATCAGGAATGAGTATAAACATTTTCTTTAGTAATTTTTTTTTTTAAAATAATTACAGTATTCCACAATTTTTGTTTTCCTACTGCACTTTCTTAAAAGGAATCATAATCACTACTCCGAAGCTTACCTCATCCAGATTCTTTCCTAATAACTTCGCCCTCTGTTCTTTCTCTTGCTCAAGGAGTCTGAAGAGCCTGTCCTCAATATGATCACTCAAGTTGGTCCTTGGTAGATCTCTTGCACCAATAGCAGGGAAAGGCACATGCTCTCCACATTCTATCTCTTTTAAACGGCAGTACGGACATATATACTTTGCTTTCCCTTCCAAATCCTTTTTAGCATTGTAGAGAGCACATATCTGATGCTGCCAGCATTCACACTTGTCGCATTGCACCCACTGCCAATTTAATTACTGCTTGATAAATTGAATATAAATATTTTTTAGGAAAAAAAAAAAGAAAATCACAAAGCTAAAGAATACTGACCGATTCTTCATTTTCCTCATTGTTCTTTCCTTTCTGAAGCTTTGCTTTGGGAATAGATAGGCCCAGGAATGAGATGTTACCACCACGAGATGCCCTGAAGCATTGAGTACAAAAACAATATCGTCTGCTCGTTTCCTCCACTCCCCAATAATAAAATACCAAATTGCGCTTGATACGAACACCGCAAGATGAGCAATACATAGGCATTGGGATAAACACAAGCTTATCGGTGCGACATAACTGGCATGTATTCTCAATGCTAGAAGGAGTAATTGCATTCCCTATTAATCCCTAAATGGAAGGAAAAAAAACTATGTTCATTAGATCCTTAGACCAAAGCAGTCATGTTGACTAAAAACAAATGAGCAAGTACATCACAAACATAGAGAAAAATAAATTATATAAAATAATTATGCAAGTATTATCTCATCATCAAAAGAAAGCGGAAAGAACATCACCAACCAAATGACCAGTTCAATGGAACGAATTGACCTACACTATTCACTAAAATTCTAAAAATTAGTAATCCTTCACTATTATGGCAGAAAGATATGATGTTATATTAAAAGCTATATATCATACCTGTCCAAAATGTAGTCTGAGACTACAAATGTGTGTTTTAATCTGTTCGGCAGCAAAAAAAGTCAACAAAAGACACTCCCAGCCTCTTTGAGTTGTTTGACTTTATTCTGAACAAATATCTAACTGCAGATTCAGCTAAATCACATTTGATTCCGATCTGTTCCTTTTAGAATCCTCTTCTTGACCATTGGCAGATTCATTATGAGAAGGCATCCTGTCTGAACTCACCCCTAGAGAATTTTCAGTATTGTCATTCGAAGCTCCACTAGCACTATCATTATCCACCTTCTGCAGTTCACAACCACTGACCCCATTAGATACCAAAGAAGTGTGGCCAAAGCTTGATTTCTGAGGACCATCAGTAACATGGTTCCCAGTTGCACTGGTTCTGCCAGGAACTCCTATGACATTCCTAAGTTCCTTATTCATCTCTGTTGAATCTTCCTTAGAGTGAAGCTCCCCAGACACCAAAGAATCACTGCTGAACTGTGATTTCTGGCCATCATCTGCAGCAAGAACACTAACTGCACCCAAGTTGCAGGGATTTCCTATGGAATTTGTAAACCTCTGATTCATTTTCGTTGAATCTTTCACAGTGCGAAGAGGAGCTCCAAAACATTTATTTACTGACTGAGCAACTAAATCCATATTTTCAGGCAAAAAGGAACTTTCCACCTTCGTTCGTTTGTAAGAAGGTGTATCTTCACACCAAGAGGTAATGCCATTAAAATCTCTATCATGAAAAGTCCGCACAAGACCAGTCTTTGGTTCCCCAGATTCTGTGCTGATTGGGCCAACAGAATGCAGAACTTTATGTCTCGAACAGGCTTGCAAAGACTACAATTACTGTTGCAACAACTTTCAAAATGTGATATAAGCAAACGATACCGGTCACAACTGCATACTGTACCATTGCATACTATTGAATGCAAATTGTTCAGAAAAGGAACTTGCTCTCTCCCAAAATTCACTGTAAGTGCATTATACTTGACATATAAAACTAGAATATCATGTGAAGATAGATGACCTAAACCCAAATGCTGTGAAGTTCTACTAGGAAAAGAATTAGGAGTAGGTTCATCTGAAGCATGCTGAACACCAGAAAACTCGTTTGCTCTGAGCTGATTACGTTCAAGGACTTTTGACTTGGTACATGACTGTGACATGCTTTTTCTGTTGCCATGAACCCATGTGACCTCAAATCAGAGGGCTCATTGCAGAGCATAAAATGAGAATGCTGATCAGAAGGTTCAGAGTCACCTATCTGAAGTTGAGGATTAAACAAATACCCATTATTCAATCTGGGCTTATCAACAGTCATACCAGGCATAACAATGCAGTCTTGAGGAATACGTTTCATATCCTGTTCTGGGATCTTTGACATTTGAATTAGATAATCCCAAATTCTGCCTATGTGATGGTGGAACATCCACACTATAGGTGTTTGGTGCAGTATGCTGGGGCTTGATGCAACTGTGTGGTGCTGATTCAATAACATGTGGTAGACTGTTCTCAGTAAAAGTATGTCCACTGTCAAAGAGTTCCCTGTCAAGGTTCCAATCTCCATCAGAGCAAACTGTAACAGATGAGATTTGCTCAGGAGAAGGAATGATCTCGCTGGGCATGTGTTTTACTGAAACATGTGAAAACATAGTATTCCCATCTTGACAACAGAAACAAAGCCACTATCTGGTCCTTAAATGAAGACCCTGCACCAAAAGCAAGCAACACCATACATAAATGAACATTGACCATCAACCAATTCACCTATATGTGATAAATAGAAAGTTATTGTCGAATTTTTTTTATTTTTTTTTTAAATACCTTCAATGTCATAAACTTTGCTGACCATGTTTGTTTGGCACAAGTCAGAGTTAGCATCAGCTGCCATCAAGTACTCACAATTACCATATTCTAAATTCGA
Organism: Ipomoea purpurea; assembly: GCA_009835305.1. Lineage (NCBI taxonomy): Eukaryota > Viridiplantae > Streptophyta > Magnoliopsida > Solanales > Convolvulaceae > Ipomoea > Ipomoea purpurea. The sequence continues at coordinate 35,147 of VALG01005468.1, forward strand.
GTAGTATGCAGCTGCAGACATGCCATGGGTGTTGTTTTACAGTTGGTGAAAGGGTGACAGGATGAAAATTAAAGCTTCATGATTTTGGCGTAGATAACAAGCTTCTTCCTGAGTTTGATTCTGCATTTACAGATAGCATACCATGGTTAATGCACTCCTATCAGCATTGAAAATGAATGAGCTAAATCTTATTAAGGCATGTTAAAGCCCATACCATGGATAACTTGCTGCAATGACTTCGACTATCATAGAATTCCAGCCCTGAACCAGCATTCCCAATGGACTGGCTTGGAGTACAACTGGAAAGTCGTCCAGGTTTGTGTCTGTTTACATCCATCTTACCATCTATGCATTCATCCTGCAAAAATTAAACTCAATTGGGGTTGAGAACCATACTTGTAGCTTTATTTACCAGTTTACCTAAATACAGGATGAAAGAATACAACTTCCTGACTACATTAACCCAAAATTGCAGCAATTTTTATAGGGCTTAGTTCCAAATTCTGAATCACTCAATTTCGATACAAAAACCCAGAATGATACGTCCCCACGAAATAACAAATCAAACACCAAGAATCAGTCTACAACCTACATTCCTTTACGAATGGGCACAAATTAACCCTTAATAACAAGTAAATTATGAGCAGAATTAATGATCACAATGCAAGACATGAGCACATTCAAACAATCAATTTAATAAACAAATTAAAAGCCGGCACGAAATCCAATCCCCCACCCCGATCATACTCACGGAATTCAATCCCGACGACCCAATGCAATCTAATTACAAAATCATCCCCACCCCTACCCAGTCAAAATCGGATTACAGAATTCACTAATTTAACAATTTTCCTTTGATTTTATCGTTGCGATTAAAATCATCGCGACGACCCGAGTAAAATGCCATTGGAATCCGAGCGAGCGTTTAGGAAATTAAGGTTTCATCGGCGGAGCTAAGGAAGGAGATACAGAGAAAAAGGAAAACGTACCAAAATTAAGGTTAAGAAGCGCGAAGAGTCCGATAGTCAAACCCTAAAAAAGCGAAAGATTTTCAGACAGGGAAAATAAAGTAGAAGACAAAACAATACGTAATCTACTCGTAGGAAGATTTATTTAACCGCCTATAAGGCTATAACCCAATTATGTAAGGATTGCTAAGGAAATGATTATCTTTTTTAATAATGAATTTATCTGAAAAAATAATAAAATATTGAAATAAAAAATTATTTTTTAAGAAAAAAATCAAATAAACCCTTAAACTTTATACGAAATTTCCAAGTAAATAGGATCAAATGAACGATTTTATTAAGTTTAGGTGTCTAATTGCAACTTTTTAATGTTTACAAATTTAATGTTTTTCGTAAAAGTTTGAAGGTCCATTTAATTTTTTTTTCTTTTTTCTTACTTATATTGTACTACTAGGCTAATATGTCTACATCAATTTTTAATATTCATAGATAAATGAAAATTGACCATCAAGTGATCAAACTATTTAAAAAGGTTTAGATACTTGATTTCAAAATATATATATATATATATATATATATATACTCAAATTCTAAAAACAGTTTTAACATGTTATCTTGCTGAGTTGGCATCTACGACATCCTTATTCTTGACGCCCATTCAGGATCGATTATGAGCATGTCTAACATGTGCGACCGCACAAGGTCCCCAATTTTTAGGGGTCCCATATTTCATGCTAAGTGCGAGAAGATTGGGTCAATTTGTAATAAGGTATATATTATATAATATATATATATTATATATATATATATATATATATTATATAGTATATATATTATATATATATATCTTAATTCCTTGATTCCCTTCCCTATTTTTGACGGTTTTCAATCCTAAATCGCAATTGACAAGTACCATTATTAATTACGAATGGTAATTCCCAATTCAAAAATCTCAAATAACAATAAGCATCTTCAACCGGGACCTTATGCTAATTAGCACTTACCATTATTTTATTTTTCAATTCAATTCTCAAATCTCAATTAGTAGCTCTTATGAGAGATGAACAATATAGTTATATTGATGGAAATAAATTATATTGAGCTGAAATTGCTTATATAGATTTTATCAAAAGAAAAGATGGGGCAGTGACTATATTGAATTCATTGAACATATGGGTTGTTTTTCAAGTGCGACTGTTGCATATGAATATTATTGACTATCCTAATTACTATTGTCTCTGCAAAAAGGAGTTTTTCAAAATTGAAAATGATGAAATCTTACTTACGATCAAGTGTTTTTCAAAAGATACTCAATGGAATAATTTTAATATCCCGTGGAAATGAGATTTTGGAAGAAATTGATATCAAAAGTTTGGTAGATGATTTTGCGTCTAAATGTGCACGGCGCATGTCACTTTTTAAATGAAATTGTAAATGTGTTTTTTATACAATATTTATATTTTGATACAACTTTTTGAACAACTATTATTTATATATATAAATTACTTAATAAAAAAAAAAAACCAAATTAAGATATTGCACATGGCCCAAATTTTATTGGAACGACCCTGCGCCCACCGCCCTCGTTTGGCATCTAAATTGTCCTCATTCATGAATCATGATAGTTATCACTCGCATGAGAACATTTCAATTTTTGGTCCACTGACTATTGGAGCTGTGTTAATTGCAACACTTGACTTTCAAAAATGTTAATTTAGTACCTTGACTATGCAATTTCTATCAATTTTGGTCACGCCGGCCAAATTGCCGGCCAAATCTCATCGAAAAATTTAATAGATCAATTTATGAGGGTATTTTAGTCATTTTACTCATCTTTTTTCTTCTCCAATGAGCTTCCCAATTTCCGGTGACGACTTCTTTCTTCTCCGAGGCTACAATTGCATATTTTCTGCAATTGATATGCGAAGGAAATCCAAACTTATTTGTGCAAAAAGTAAACCGAGCTTCGGAGCTTTGAAAAAAAACAATGGCGAAGACTCTGTCGAAGTGTTGAGTAGAAAAAGGTTGAAGTGTTGAGTAGAAAAAGATTAACAAAAGCAGTTATGGAAAAAAAAAAAAAAACTATAGAACCCTTATAGCCCACCCTTAATCAATGATCACATAGTTCCACAACGGCTATGACTATACATTATAAAATGGAAAATCATTATTCAATGCTGATGAGCATATGCCAGAGCAGGAAAGCAGGAAAGCAGGAAAGTAGCATTACTGTTCTGCATTGATGGTGTCAAAATTCAGAAAGATGAAATGTATACAGTCTTGTGAGAAACAAACTTTAATTATTACAAAATCTTCATTAAATGAAAGTCACATATCCATCTAATTTCCTCTCATGTCTAATTTATGTACAGCCATAGAGGAACTAACATCTTGAAAACAAAAAATTATAGAGACATCCATTATCTTCTCATTTCATTCACCACATTGGAGGTGGTGTGAGGAAATTAGTGAATAATAGTCATCTTGGGTATGAACTGTGGTTTGATGAACTGTCATGGACAAGTGGGCTTCTTCTGCCCCTGTCCGACGAGGATCTGCCATAACTATGGGATTTTGATGCTGAAGAACCATCCCTGGGACTTGGAGAACTAAAATTGGAGTCGTGGCCTCTGAATCCTGTGAGATAGAGAGGGGCTCATACCAGGGTCATGTCCACAGCCAGGAGGGCCTTCATCCTCAAAATCGCCAGGCGATTTTTCGTGATAATGCCCTCTGTTGATAGTTTCTGTTCTACGATCATGCCCTTCGTCTTGGAAATCTGGACATTTGTCGTTCAAGATAATGCTCTCTGTCTGATGTATGGTTATGCCTACTGTATGAGGAAGTTCTTGAAATTTTCCAACTTGATGACCCTGCTGCCCAACGCCATTTATCTGCATCCTCCGGTATCGGGACATTTATCCCTGGAAATTCAACACTCATTTTCTTAGGTGGTGGCTCTGGATCACTCTTCTCGAGAATTTCTCCTTCCTCTGTTTCCTCTTCAATCTCCTCGTCAGCAAATATTGTGATCCCTGAGGGCAATCCTCATTATCTGGATCTGAGAAATATCAAGGCATAACAAATGAAAATACAGTTGATGATATACAAGCAAAAACAATTAGGAAAAAAAAAAAGAAGACAGAATGGGGTTATCATATCCATGACAGTTCAATATATAATAGCACTTGAAAGACAAAAGTCCAAACATCACTGCAAGACATTTCTGGAATTTAAACTCTTAGAAAGCAAAATGGTTTGACAGATCAAGTGGGGGAGAGAGAGAGAGAAGGATATGGGATATGACAATGATCAGAGAAATTATCATTTACCTAGATAGCCTGGTGGATATCCTATTTCCCGCATTCTGTTAAGCCATGGAGGTGGATCAAGCTCCTGTATCCAAAAAATTATAAAAATGGTAAGTACTGAAGGAGAAAGCAATAACACCTGGTTTTGCAAGAATGGGCTTAGTACAGTGACCAAGTCCTCACCCATTGACCACTAGGTTATGGATTCAAGCTAGACCTGGCAATTCGTGTATACGGGTTTGTTAATGGGTCGACACGAACACAATAAGGCTATACACGTACACGACACGTTAAGGTTAACGGGTTCAAATTTTTAACATGAACACGATTTGTTAACTGGTTAAACGGGTTGACACGATAGACACGTTTTGTTAACAGGTTTCGGGTTGTGTAGACACGATATGACACGAAACCCGTTTAAATCCGCTAAACCTATTAATATATTAAAAAATGAAATTTAAAGTTAAGTTATATAAAAAAGAAATAAAACCTACAATACAATCATCAAACAAACTAAAAATATTATATTTATAACATTCATAAAATGATAAAATAAGATCCAAAAAATGATAATTAAAGAAGTTCATGCTAGTTTTTAGAATAAAATTGAACACAATAAAAATTCAAATTTCAGATTGTTGAACATCAATAATTGGTGTAGGATCTTGGCCTAATGTAGTAAATTCATTCTTAGTCATGTTCATGATATCTTTTGTAATCTCATTCATGACAATGATTATTACCTAAATGACAATGGTTCTTGGTGGGTTATTAACAGGTTTGTGTAAACAGGTTAACACAATAATATTAACGGGTTAAACGGGTTCTTAATAGGTTTAACGAGTTGACCCGTCAAGACACGAAACATAACGGGTCCTTAACAGGTCAACCCATTAATGACCCGGGACACGTTAAGGCTAAACACTACCCGTTATTTTCGTGTCCGGTTTCGTGTTGTGTTAACAGGTCGTATCCATAATTGCCAGGCCTAATTCAAGCCTTGTAAATGAACTCGTTGAAACTACAAGAGGTTGAGTACATCTTTCTTCCTGCAAGATGCAGGAGCCCTTTCTACTGGATCCTGGATCCAGTTTGTTAAACTACTAAATCACCAAAAAGTCGTTAATGAAAATGATTTTGGGAATTATAATCTCACCCCAAGGCCCATAATTCGTCGTGTTTCAAGATCAAGAACTCCTGGTCGTAAACCATCATACTTTCCTTTTGGTGATTTTGATAATATCGAGTAGAATTACGAGAACTAGCATTCTGAATCCGTCTCGACATGTGCTGTTTCCGAGCAATATTGACAGCAGCAGTGTCACGAGGCTTACGACAATCCTTCATTGCGTGGCTATAGAACCACAGTTGAACAACGAGAAGCATCAACAACTTCCAAACCTCTGCAAACAGAAAATAGCATTTGGAATCAAGAAGATTCTAGTCACCAAATTGAAACACAAGCCAAAAGCACCATGATGAAAGAGGAATCAAATCCATCAAATCATTTCATAAAGTTCCATGTTTTGAACTTTTAGGAGATCCAAATATGCCTGAAGGCATAGAAAATGCAACCAAGTGATAACTGCCTAAATCAGACTCAAGATATCCAAAGGCAAACAAACAAATTGTATAGAAGTCCTTCCTTGGAGAGAGCATGTAATAATAGAACTAGGGCATCCAAAGGCAAACAAACATGTGCATGTAAGACAAAGAGTGACTCAAGGAGATTCAGAAAGACAGATTAATAAAAATAGCAATGTGACAAGACAGGAATCAACAATCACAATGGTACAAGTACCAAGACCGTCATTGCATTAAAGAACCAAAAGCCATCAATTTTCTAACAAGAGACAAAATCTTCAATTTCTTGTTCTATTCTTAATATCAATTGAGCAATCATCAGTTTAGGTATGTGAGTATGTCCCATCAAAACACAATGTAAAATTATTTACCCTTCCAAATTGTTTGAGCCATCCGGTGAAGTCAGAGCAGTTGTGTATCCACGGTCATAAATAGGTACAGAGTTGTCATCCAATGGGGTATACTCCTTAGTTCTTTTGTTCCTTGGTAGGTCGTCCATCCAAAAAGACTAACAAAATGAACAGTATAGCAAATTAGTTAGATATATCTTAAAGAGCATCTTTTAGTTAGCTAATTACATAATTACAATAGACACTTGAACTAAGCAACCATGTGACAAGCGTGTTATTATTTTGGTTGCAATGAAGCCAATACACATCAATAGTAATACAAGCAATAATGCAGCAAAACTAACAAAGCTATGATATCATATTACTAGGCAGTTAAATTTCTTAACAATGGAATTTGGGGGGTTTGAACTACATGCAGAAATAGGAATATACCACTGCACAGGGCTTCTCCAAACCAACATGAAGAGCAGGAAGTAAGTCTCCTCGCCAGACTCAAGGCCTTTTGTGGAATCCTGAGTAAGAACAAATATAAAGAAGGAATGAACAACTAAACACAAAATAAGCAAGGAATAGGCAAATAGGTTATTCTAGTTCTCCCAGTATCCAAGGTTTTGGAAGATTGTTTTCATGGGGGACAACACTGAAATACAAATATTCAAGTATCTTTTAACTGTCAAATATAAATTTAAACTCACATTTAATGAAGAGCAATGCTTAGCATGCCATTGTGACCACTGTCGTAACAGTTCCTCAAGCTTCTGTTTACTCTCTCTGAAAAAACATTATTAACTCATTAGAGTTTGAGCAATGTATAGTTCAAACACTATTAACTTACCATCCTAACTTATCAAATAAAATTAAGCACAGAAAAAGAAAATTATGGTTATTATAACTAAAGAAGAAAAATAAAAAAGTAAGTGCTTTTATTCAACCTTGTTAGAGCGTTATAAATAACATGTACTGAAGGTTGCTCCTCGTCAAGAGTTGATCGAGGTCTCTTGGCACCAGATAAGGCTGACAGGCAATGTGGACAAGAGAATGTTAGGAACAAAAATGTAACACAGAAAAGCAAGGAAACTGGGCAATATTTTAAAAAATTATTAGCACATCCCGAAAGAATAATACTCTAAATATATTCATTTGTTGAAGCTGCCACTTGTTCTCTTAAAAGTTAAAACTATACCATTGACCACTGACATTGAAATAGTAGTACATAATCTTTTAAAAAAAAAATTGCACATACCACTTGGACCAATCTCTGATCTCCTGACAAGATGAGGATCTTCTCTGTGGCTAGCAATATTGCTTTCGTCTTTAACAGTTACAAAACCATTGTCAGTGCACATCTTAGAGTTGACAGAATTCATCTTCTCTGTAACCTCGAGTGTTTGATTGATTTCAATGCTAACTTGAAATGCAGAGTGATTTTTTCCAAAATCTATGTCATTATCCATTCCATGCAGTAATTGGGTTCCTTCACTTCCAACATTGCCATTGTTTTGTGGAGTCTCATTGTTTGCTCTCTCTTCAATAGCCTCAGATTCTCCAGGCAGAGAAAGAATTTTACTTTGTTCGCAAACAGGGTCAATATCTTCAGTTTCAGATTCAACACCACTACAAGCAGGCAGACTCATGAAATTCTCAGCCTCCATTGAGTACTTTTCAGAGGGCACAAATTAGGCAAGGAAATGATCTGCATGGTTCATTTACTTCTTAGTAGCAAAACTTTACAATATAATAGTAACTTACAATCAGGTCATAACTTTAAGCATGCAAAATGTATGGTACTGTGGAAGGTAAAAAAAATAAAAATTAAATAATAATAAGTAAACGAATCTGTGTAATTGGAAATCGAGCATTTCGCAGCCAATAAATTTGACACTGCATTCATTGCAAAGACTTCAACTTCAATTACAAGACCAAACTTTAAAACGCAGTGATAGTAGAGGGTTTCCATCAATATAGCAGAACTTTCATGAAGCAGAAGCTGGCTATTATAATCCCATTCTACAGCTTTAGCTTCAGTACCATGACTCCAAATAAATCAACGCGAACAGAGACCCAAAACAAAACAAATCAAAAAAAAAAAAAAAATCAAAACCGAGTTCTAAAGAGGAGAAAGGAGCAGTCTGCTTTAAAAAACTTGAATCTGATCGGGACGCCCCTAGCAACTCTACTGGAGTGAAAAATACTGAAGAAATTACTTACACGAAGCTTAAAGTCTCTGCCAGAGTTAGTATCGTTATTGAATTTACACGGATAATTGCTCACAAAGACGTAACAAAATGCGTGCTCTTCCAATATTTGGAAGGTAGTGAGTAGTGACTGCGTAAATAGGAATGAGAAGAGGGAAAACTAAACTAGGGTTTCGAATTTACCTGGAAGAATAGTGGATTTTAGAAAGAAGGCGGGAGAATAGTTGAAGAGGAGCTAGATTCGCCGTGAAAAGATGCGAGAGATGGCGACAGAGAAGAGAGATCTTCTCCGGAGATCCCAAAAAAGCCCAAATTTGGGGCGCTGCAGTGCGGCGCTTTGCTACTCGGTACCGCTGGCTGCTGCGACTTTGCGTCCACGTCGATTTCTTCGATCTGGGGAGTGCCATCCTTGTCCTAATCGGATAATAATAAATTCGAATAAAATTGGAAATCAATTTTCGTAGTAAATTCGTCCAATTTAAACAGAAATTTGTTTTATTTTAAAATAAAAATAAAAATATTAGCTTCATTTCAGCATATCAAAATCAATATTAAAGTTATTCCTCGTCATCCAAAAATCAATATTAAAATTATTAGTTTAGTTTTGATTTAAGATTTTCAACAATGGGAATTCACAGTCACAATTAGCTTATATTGTTTATAGTTGGCTGGATATATATAAATGATATACGCATTGTACAATAGTAATTACATTATCATTTTATCCATCGAAACCCAACTATCTCTCCTCTCGTTTGTTTTGTGTTTGTGCCGTGAAAATAAACTAAACGAATTAAGCATATCTAAACATGGGGACAGAAAATGGGGACACAGACCTTGAACTCGGGGAGATTTCATGGCGATTGGAATGCAAATGAGGACGATGACTTCCATGCACGGTGACAATGTCACGTTTCAAGTAATTGGCCACTAGTCATGGTTCAAACCTTATCCTAGAAGTCGTCCTCCTCCTCCTCTGACAATGGTTTACACTCTTCGTTAAGAACGACTTAACTCGATTGTACTTACTCTTTATTAAGTTTTGAATCATAGCATAGACTAAATAACTTAAACATGAGTGGATAAATATGAGAGAGAGAGAGAGAGATAGGGGGGGGGGGGGGGAACCCCTAACCCTCGCAATTTTTAAAGTTGAAGCTTTTTAGTTAGTTGGTTGGTACTTGCCGCCACTTGGTAGTAGTAATATCAAAGCGGGCCGACCCGCCTCACATCGGACTTAATTTTTGGCGGGCTTTTGCGGATCGGCCCGCCAGAGACGCAAGTATACACCATATGGGTCAAACACAATGGAAAATGTATTTCTCTTATTGTACGAGAAACGCAATTTCTACTTGCATCTCTCACCCCCGACGACCTAATACCGCCGGTCAAAGTGCGTGGGTTGCTTTGTTGATTTTTTCGATGAACGGCCAAGGTTTGACGGGATACCATATCTATAGCTTAGGTCTATTTTTCTTTTTAGGCGTTTTTTGTTTTTCCGACATATGTTCATGTGGGTCGCCGATAGTAAGGCGGTACTTGTAGTTTCCGACAGCTGTGGTCTCCGGCTACACCCATCTTCACCAGCGATTTTTGTTATTTGCCTTCACCTGTGTTCTTGCCCCTCATCGGAGAGAATCACTTCCGGTAGGACGGAAGGACACGCAAGGGATCATGGGGCAAAGTCATCTCAACTGTGCACGGAGCTCAAAGAACATGACCTCTCATCAGCTTTTTGGCGTTTTGTGCAGGCAATCTCGTCAGTGATTGTCACATCATTTAATGCGTTTGACTTGCTTTGTTTTCATTTGTGGAAGGTTATCCACGTGAGACGTTTGCTTGGCACATCAGATTTTAGGAGGGTATGATGCTTTTGGCCAGGTGAGATGCAAGTCCGACTTGCGTCTCTGCTGGGCAGGCGCAGGTGGTGAGAGCCGCAAGTGGGACTTGCATCTCATGTATAATGCATCATATGCAAGTCCCCTTGCGTCCCAAACACTCTTTCCTAATCTTGTTCATCTTTTAAAAATTTTCCATTTTTATTAACAAATTGTATTTCTTTCACATTTCGGTCGTTGACCTGACAATAACAAGTTGTGCTTACATGTTGGGATTCAATTGGAAGACGTGATTTGTTAGTCAAGCCTATCTTTCAACTATTGAGTACACACATGCCAATTAGTCTTTGAGGGGGTATTGTCAGGAGACATAAGAGCATCCCTGCTAGGGAATAATTTTTGGTTTATGTTAGGTGAAAAAACTTGAGTGGGTTCTTTGTAGATGTGGAGTGGGGGTTTATTTACTTGGTTATTCCTCCTTCAAAACACGAGATCATGTTAAAAAAACAAAAAAAAAAAAAAAAAAAACAAACAGACAGATGCGCGCTTAGCGCGTGTTCCACACACGCCCACTGGGGCGCGTCAGAGTGGCCGCCAGCTGGCGGCCACTTTGACTTTTGAACCACATTTTACTTCTTTTTTTTTTTAATAATATAAATGTCAGAATTTATTTTATTTTTTATTTTTATTTTTCACCCATATTTGTATTTCTTTCTTAATCACACTTACTAAAACCTCTCAAAAATCCCAACTGAAATAAACTACTAAGGATGCTCTAACAAGCCTACCGCCAAGCTACTATGTGTTGATGTCAGCTAAGCACGTATATCCAGTTACTGCAAACCGATCAATTAAGAAAATCTTATTGGACACATTCAAAAAAAAAAAAAAAAAAATCTTATTGGACCATATTCATGAGTCATGGTTCTGTCTCCTCGATCTTATTGTTTGGACTATTGAATTTTCATATAATCATATCAAAAGACCAAATTTGTTATTTTGTTTTTATTTAATTGTTATATCAAATAACAAATGAATTATGTTAATTCAAACAAAAAACCAAATGCACAACTGCACACTAGTAAACCAAAAAAAAAAAGAAAAAAAAAAAAGATTGCCATCTTTCAATTCACAATTTTATTTTCTATCTTAAACTAACAAGTGTTCAAATTTACCTATTTCTTAAATATGTAAAATACACAATTGTTTAAAATTTAACTACTTGATGACTGCTTTTTCTGCAGGGACAATCCCTGCATCCTCAATGCCATCAAATGAAGCACTCAAACCTCCATTGGAGCTCGAGCCCGAGCTCGAAGGACTAGCCTCGTACTCTTCTTCGCCAATCTCCTCGTCCTCCTCCTCCTCATCATCTTCGTCGCTGCAACTCCATGCTTCACCAAGATCAGACTCAGTACTGTCTGCAGTGTGAAACACAGTGATGGTCTCCTTGTTTGCGTCTCGAAAAGAGAAGCTCCGCGTTGTCCTGTCGGACAAAGGCAGCAGGGATCCTTGCAGGGCGGTTTCGTCTCTCCCCAAACTATACGTCGTCAAGAGCTTCCTCTCCACGCATCCCCTCTCCCTCACCAGATCTCCCAGCTGCTCTATCACCTCAGCTCCTGCAGCTTCATTTGCAGCTTTTTGCTCCAGTTCTGATATTGTCCTGTCAAATGCCTTCTTCTGGAGCTGAAGAGAGTGCTAAATGACAACAAGAACACCAGTTATAACATACTCAAAACCGAATCTTGATTGAGCTTGAGAATTGCAGAGGGATCTTATTACTCTCTTTTCCAGGAATTTCCCAAGTTCTTGGCTCTGGAGCTTCTTCTTGTTCCAGAAAACACAGCAGAATCTCACCAGTGCTGCTAGAACTACTAGTAAAGTTGTTTCGAATGACAGAAACAAGACGACTGCCCTCTCGTTACCTGGAGGGAGCAAGAGGATTTTAACGCGGGACTTGAAGACAAAACTGTCAAGAAACGAAACAAAACCGGATTAATTACCAGTGTAGATGTTGATGCTCTTTGGTGTGATCTGTGAGCAGCTAACTGCAAATTTCTGACCTGAATCAAGAACACAAGAGGATTAACACGGGACTTGGAAATCACGGGATTCGAATCAAATCACTGTAATAGGATCATTACGCGTGCTGATGCATTGGAAGGGGTTATTAATCCCTGCAGGAAATTGGAATTTCATTAGCCACAACGACGAAATGCAGAGAGAATATTAATCTGAGCTGTATTACTCACTCGAAGCTGCAAAAAAAGCCAGAACGATCTGTTCATCGCAAACGAAACGCCTTAGATCACTCTCAACCAGCTTCGACGAGAATGGACCTATGATCATCATCAGAACACGAATACAGAATATGCAGGACAAGCGGTATGAAGTTGGGAAGCAGGAATGGCGATTACCGGGGTATTTCTCAGAGAATAACAACGATCCCGAGGCTGGAACAAGCATTGTGAAGGCAACAGTTCTTGGATTCATAGCTGTGATGAAAGTATAATCCCCAATTATCTGGCTAACCTTTCCATCCATTTCTGTCTGAGAAACATAGAGTGCATAACCCGAGCAATCCAGAATAGGACTAACTTGAATCACAGATGCTCGGTCAGCCACTCGAGGGAACTTCTTGAGAACCCCATGTGGTGAAAAGGAATACACGAAGCCATCCAACGATCCCACCGAGATCCAACCTGGGATATCAGTAAACTATACAATGAAAAACACCCGAATTTGATATCCATATTACCACAACACAAAATGCAGAACAGTGTTGTTTAATGTTTACCATTAGAATCAACAACGGGGGCGTAATCTGCAGTGCTCAGCGGTCCAACGCTTCCCTGCCACGAAATATTCCCCCTCGAAACATCTAGGGCTAGAATAAGAGCTCTATCCGGGACAGTGATATACACCAGACCATTATTTCCAGGCGTAATTGCAGATATGTTCCCGAATGAGCTCAAGTCCTGGATCCATAGGAAATGAGGAGCGGTGGTAGACAAAGCATACAGCTCTCCCCAATTATTCAAAATCTGCCAATAGAGAGAACTCAGAGAAGTCATGAAAATTGAAACATGTGCTCCATCTCAACTAAAAACCTAAGCTGATAGTTGGATTGCACATTAACAGTTATATGCTCAACAATGAATTTAGGCCTGCAAGTCTGCAACATTAAGTAGAACAGACAAAATCGAGTTTTCTTAAGGTAACTGACATAAATACTCGCTTCACAATGATCAATCACGGGAGCAGACGAGAAGTAACAGTCTGCGAGGCTTTTCCTGCAGCCTAGACGAAATCCATGCTGGTAAAGCACGGGGCCAGCACTCCACACCAGTTTCCCGTGCAGCCTATAAGCGAAGAGCCCTCGTTTCTTGACAGCAACGAGAACACGAGAACTGGATATGCTTACAGCAATGCCAGCAATCTCTCCTGGTGTTTCTATACCCCGTTGTTTCGGGCCAAAAAACACTTGCACAGCAGATTCAGAACCCCCAATGTTTAGGGGGTTGATTCTCAGCACTCTATCCTCTGCAACCACATATATCTGCAAACAAATGCGCCTGAAAAAACAATGGATCACTAAATATATACTCGAAAATTAAACTAGAGCCTTGCCTTTCTTGAACCTCCATTAACAGTTAAGTTAAGCGCTACGCTCCACGCAATTGAACCATTGCTTTCGAAGGCAAAGAAATTCCTCCCCGAGCACGCGTAGACCCTTCCATCATCCCCCACCAGGGGCCGGTTCAGCTTATGTGCGGCATTCCTGAATGATTCTTGACCTGGAAACAAAATTGTGTGTATCTCCCAGCATCTTTCTTAGTTTTACAGGGCAAAGACAGTTGATATTGTGTTGTTCTATACCTGAAATGAATGGTGGATTTGAATATAGTGGGTTGCGGTTGTGTAGATGACACAAAAAAAGGCAGCAGGAATGAGATTAACGTTGGAAGGATTCGAAACTGTAAAGACTAAGACATGAGTCTCAGAGACAGTAGGTGGGAGGAACATATGATAAACTCCATGTTTAACTCCTGAAAAACCACCGGCCATGGTGGTTACTTTTTTTTTTTTTTTTTTTTTTTTAACAATTGAACAAATATACTTTCCTTGATTGAGTCCGTCCTACATTCTTCACGAGGTCTTTTGTGCGATTTACCTTTTTTGTGTTGTTTGTTGGCTATTACATAGTGAGTAGATTTACCTTGTATACACTATTGGATAGTACTCATGCTAGCTACGGAATTTTCTCATTAGCAAAAAGCAAAAAGAAAAAAAGAAGACTTTCAAAGAAGGTAATCCAATCAAGCTATTATAGCCACAAGAAATAAGATTATTGAATGTTAACTTGTACATGTAATCATGTAAATTTTCCTTTGTTAGAGATGGAGTTCTACTACATAGACTCCCAAAATTTACTCTCTCATTTATACTTCCTGAGGTGGCAAATCATGATTGGTTATTTTCATCATGTGGGTCCATAGAAAAATGTCTACATTAAGAGATATGAGAGGGAATACAAGTTGGGAGTTTAAAATGGGAGTACACCAAGTATTTTTAGAAAATGAATAGGAATGATGGTATCGTAGGAAAACATGGATGTCAAAAGTCATATATATATTATATATATATATATATATATTATATATTATATATATGTTCTGGTGCGGTTAGGCTGCCTATGTGTTGTTGTGCGGTTTAATATGGGTCATTCATCTCGTTTAAATCAACTTCCAGGATTACAAAAATAAATAAATAAAACGCAGTGGCAATTTTGTAATTTTTGCATCTAGGTCAAAATTAAGGTGAGCGGTTCTGTGATTAATATGCGTGAGTTTTGTATATAAGATGCGTGAGTCTTGTGCGTAAGGTGCGTGAGTTTTGTGCTTAATGTGCGTGTGGTTGTGCTTAATGTG
>VALG01005470.1:0-16661 GCA_009835305.1 Ipomoea purpurea
GCAGGAACAGGAAACATCGGCATTAAAAAATACAGCCATGACAACAATTTAAGGACGAAAAATGAGCACATGGACCAACTATATAGTTATAATTTCAGGGACAAAAAGTTACAATTTTCTTTTATTTTACATATTAAAATAGTTTAATTTATTTCGGAATGAGTTTGCTGAATTTCTATATTAAAAATACTGTTTTAAACACCCAAAAAAAAAATTACCAATTAAATTTTCACACATATAGTCATGCTAGATTCAAATCTTGCCTTCTTAATTTAATTTTTGTATTAAAAGAATTAAAAAATTCGGTTGGTTGTCATTGTCATTGTCGATATGTGGTTTATCCTTTTTTTTTTTGGAATTAAGGGTCAATAGGGCGCATCGAACGCCACACAATACACAATTAGGCCAACTGAACCTAAAAAAACCAAACAATTATCCCTAAAACTAATCATTTTCAAACAATTCTTTTCATTTGAAAAGGTTTGCCAACAGGTCAACAGGTCATCTCCCAAATTAATTTATTTTTAAAAAAAAAAAAAAAAAAATTTTAAAATTAATTATTTTTTAAATAAAAAAAAAAAAAACTGGAACAGGGGAACTAGTTTTTTTTTTTTTTAAATTTTAAATAAATTTAATTTAAAATTTAAATTTAAAAATAATTAATTTTGAAAGGATGACTGTTGACCCTGTGTGAAACCTTCAAATGTAAAAGAATTGTTTTGAATTTAATTAGTTTAGGACCTAATTGTTGTTTTTAAAGTTCAGTGGCCTAATTGTTTATCGTGGTTGGAGTTCGGATCCTATTTGACCTCTTATTCCTTTTTTTTTTAATCACAGTTCCCACACCATCCAACATGGCAAAAATCCATAGAGCTGACCACTACAAAATCCTATAACGTCTGCAACATCTACTATGTTCATTTTTCGGTTAATTGGTCCCCCACACAAAAATCCATAAGAGAGTCCTTTTTTTTTCATTTTCATTTTCTTTTCAGAATCGAATCTTAAAAAGCACACACCAATTTAACATTCCTCTGTCTCTATCAAAAGTACACTCTTCCTGGTAGACTTAAATATGCACTTACCACCCGTGTATCCTTACCCAACCATTATTTTCTTTCTCTCATATATCATCCCAGAAAATTTTGAAACGCTTTTATTTCCATTAGCGAAAGCTATTCTGCAGGAATTATTGCTATCCCGCCGCCTTAAAAATGCCCAAAAATGGTTCAAACCAGCAAGTTCCACAACCACATTGCCCACCCAAGCAGTATAGCGTGGGTTCTTGGAACTTTAGAGGAAGAGTACCACCTCCATAACTTTTGTTCATTCATTATACGAGACTCTACGTTCAAACGGGATAACGGTTTCCAGGATGATAAGAGTGTTGAAGAAATGGGACCCGATGGGCGGGGCTGTTTCTTGTGCCATTTGGACGAGTGCCGGATCGCCATTGTTATCTCTCCAAAAAACTTATTGCGGCTCAGAATTTGCCCCGTGTTTGGAAGGAGCTTGTGAAAGATCATGAAACGCAAGAATATCGCTTAAATCCGATTTTTTCCATGGTGTGTTTTTATTTGATGTCTTTCCTCAGATGTCTCTTGTTTCTTTAATTCCCCTTTGCTCCTCCTCGGTGGTGGAGATTTTTATCTTATTTCTTTATTATGTATATTTTCGTGAATTTTGAGCCGTTTCTTGCGTTTCATGATCTTCACAAGCTCTTCCAAACACCATTCTTGAAGCCGCATTAGTTTTTTGGAGAGGGATAACAATGGCGATCCGGCACTCGTCAATGGCACGAAACATTCTTCTTTTGCCCCCCAAAAATGGGTCCCTTTCTTCACATACCATATGTAATGCTACCTCTGTTTGAACGTAGAGTCTCGTATAAAGAATAACAAGTTATGCGGTGTCTCTTCCTCTAAAGTTAAGTAATTTCTCTCTGCTATACTTGGAGTGGGCAATGTGGTGGGTGGGAACTTGCTGGTTTAACCATTTTTGGCATTTTAAGGCGGCGGATAGCAATAATTCCTGCAGAAAGCTTTCGCTAATGGAATAAAAGCGTTTCATTTTCTGGGATGATATATGAGAGAAAGAAAATAATGTGTGTTGGGAAGGATACAACGGGTGGTAGTGCATATTTATTATCTAAGGGGAAGAGTGTACTTTTGATAGGACAGAGGAGATGTTATATTGGTTGAGTGCTTTTACAGATTCGATTCTGGAAAATGAAAATGAAAATGAAAAAGAAAAAGGACTCTCTTATGGATTTTTGGTGGGGCCAATTAACCAATGATACATAGTAGATGGTTGCAGACGTTATAATTTTGTAGTGGTCAGCTCTATGGGATTTTCCATGTTGGATGTGTGGGAACTGTGATTAAAAAAAAAAAGGAATAAAGGTCAAATAGGCCATCGACTCCACACGATAAAACATAGCCACTGAACTTTAAAAACCAACAATTAAGGTCCCTAAACTAATTAAATTCAAACAATTCTTACAATTGAAGGTTTCCAACAGGTCAACAGGTCATCCTTTCAATTAATTATTTTTTAAAATTTAAATTTAAAATTAATTATTTAAATTAAAAAAAAAAAACTAGTTCCTGTTCCAGTTTTTTTTTTTTTTATTTAAAAATAATTAATTTTTAAATTTTTTTTTTTAAAATAATTAATTTGGGAGATGACCTGTTGAACTGTTGTAAACTCAAACTGAAAGAAAGAATTGTTTGAAAATGATTAGTTTGGGACCTAATTGTTGGTTTTTTAGGTTCAGTGGCCTAATTGTTGTATTGTGTGCAGTTCGATGGCCTATTTGACCCTTATTCCAAAAAAAAAAAAAGGATAAACACATATCGACAATGACAAGTGACAACCACCGAATTTTTTAATTCTTTTTAAATACAAATTAATTTAAGAAGGCAAGATTTTGAATCTACGACTATGATGTGTGAAATTTAATTGAGTAATTTTTTTTGGGTGTTTTAAACATATTTTTATATAAGAAATTCAGCAAACTCATTCCGAAATATTTTAACTATTTTATATGTAAAATAAAAGAAAATTGTACTTTTTGTCCTAAATTATACTATAATAGTTGGTCATGCTCATTTTTTCGTCCTTAATTGTTGGTCATGCTTATTTTTAATGCCGATTTTCCTCCCTGCATGGGTTTTAGTTCATTTGGTCATCCCTCACAGTCACGCCACCTCTTCAGGGCCATCGTCCACACATCAGGATTTCCTTCCTTCACATTCACCACTGCCATCGCCGCTTCGTCCTTCTTTGGCAGCAATGTGACCTGCATCGGGAGTCCTCGGAGAATTCAATATCTTTTGGCACTTATCACCAGCTCATCTTCGAGCCATTAGAGAATTACTCCGTTGAAGGGTTAGATATTGCCTTCACGAGGCCCGTTGTTTGCAACTCCCATTCTACGGGTCTGTCCAATGCCTCCCCTTTATTTAACTTCATCCCCACTGAACAACCCTCAAATTCTCCTATGTCACAAATATGCTCGGTAGCCCCATTTGGCTCCACTCGCACCTTAGGTCCCTCCATAGCACGTAACATCCGATCCAAAACAACAAAACAAGAACTAGTATCTTTAGATGAATAGCTTAGGGAAAGGGTTAACATAATTGTCACCCATGAGAATGATACTATGGTTGACCCTCAACATCCCCTAGTCGTGGCCGTGCACTACCATTCCATACATGCTGGTCTCTAGTTTCCCCTGCATCCTTGATATAAAAATCATACAAGCATAGTGGAAATATCAAACGTTTTTTCTAGATTATACGTTTAAGGAGGGAGTTTGAATGTTCTTCCCTTTGAAGCATGTTATGGCAGAATCAACAACTTGAATCGTCCAATTGTCCGGCCTCTAGTCTGTCCACCAACCAAACACAGGAGAACTCCTAGAGATTTTACGTGGAAAATAATTTTTCCTTTTGCCTTAAAATCTCTCTCTTAGTCTCTTTAAGAAAAAAGGTAAGGCTATTTATATAGCCTGGTTTGGGCAAGTGTTAGCCTTTAAAAATTCAAAACTATCCAATATTGAATTAATTCATTAATCATTTATTAATATATTAATTCAATATCGATAACTCCTTATCGATTTCTTTTAAAGTTCTCAACATTACCATGGACCATTAAGGTGTGACTTTATAGGTTCATAGTCAAACTAGCAACAAGTAATATTTAATAACTCATTATCAGATAACTCGTAAGTCATGAGTGACACCTGGCAGCATATCATGACTACCTAGTTGACAATGAAATATATGTATGTATTTATAATGAACCTTTCTGTTACAAATATCATGCAACATTCTTTCCACACAACTATTGTTCTGAACTAGGCAAAGGTCCTGGTCAAACCCATAAACATGGTTTAATATGTCTATTCAATATTATTATTCTGAAGTCAAACTTCATTATACTCTGGCAAGAGATTCTTGTTGTAAGATTATTAAATAGACTATAACAACATTCTTGGTCAAACCCATAAACATGGTTTAATATGTCTACCACCAAGTAAACTTACAATCCCATAAGGAACAAAATATGCATACTGGCAAAAACTACTCCACCATATGTATGAGACAACCATGTCGTCTCAAGTCAAAGGACTATTGCATGCTTGTAACATGCATCATACCAATGACATGTAGGTAAACACCATGCAGTACGGTGTAGACTTATAGTCAGTCATTTTTCAATGACTTATTTTCTAACATTCATCCACATGTCCACTCTTCGTATCTCATATGAAATGACATGAGACTCACCATAAGAAGGACAATGTGCTAGCCTCATCGGAATTTCAATTCCCAATTAGAATTCCTATGACTAGGAACATTTTTACAATACTTCATTTATCAATACTTTGTCACTCATATTCTTAACTCTTAAGAATGAAGAATTAAGAAGATTGTAAGAAATAATATCAAATATCATTTAAGTCAAAATAAAATAAATAAAAACACTTATTTAATTAGAAATTATTGCCCAAAACAATAAATGTTAGCTCTAGTGGCTAACATGTCTAACAATCATTTGGTTGCAGAGATCTTGAATGCCCATAAAGTCATACCCTGCCAACTTACCCATAACGACCATATATAGATTTATCACTTTCTTCCTGGCGCAATGTAGAGAGACCGATGTAGATTTATCACCCTTTTTTGTTGTTGTTGATTTTGCTGTTTACAACGTGTGCATTTGATTTGTTAGGCGTGTGCAAAACGCTTTGTTAATCCGTTTCTACTTTGGGTTCCTTTTTGGGGCATGAGGGGTTTGGGAGTTATTTTATTTAAGTGTGTGTGACTGTGTGCATTCATGGTTCAACAATTTTTAGCCATGCATATAGAACGTATATGCACACTGTAAATTTCAGTGTATCATAAAATGTCTTAGTTTTATCGACGATTAGGAAATTCGTTTGCAGGAAATTCATTCCATGCAAACGATAAATTTCAAAGTATACTAAAACGTGTTTGTGACATTCATTGAAGTAGACAACCATAAAAATGTGTGACACCTTAGTTGCACACACATATGTAGGATAATAAAACACTTGTAACATTTAATGCACACACGACGGTTATGGTCATATGCACACTCAATTGTGAAGAAGGAAAGGAGAAGAAGGAAGGGGGGAAGAGGACTGCGCAGAGTGGAATGAGGGTTAGAAGAAGAAAGAGTTTTGGGTAAAAATAATTTTTTTTTATAAAAAGATAATTTTACCTTTTAAGATAATTCACTCGTCAAAAAAAACTGTCACTAATAGATGAAAATCGGATTGAAATGACCAAATATAATAGAAATTTAAAAGTTGTGGAATTAAATTTAAAAATTTTAATAATTCACAAACAAAAATGTAAAAATGATCTATACTCGTGAAGCCAAAAGTCAAATTTCTACAGTTATATTTACAATATATTCCCAATTATATATATGAATTATCATTTTCAAAAATATATATATGAATTATCAAACCCTAAACCCCAAAATCCCCAATTTTAATTGGTTCTACACTTCTACTGCGTTCAATTTACGACGGGCGAAACACTGACCCTCCGAGCGTTTGACTGCAACGGGCGGCGACCAGCAGTGGCGATTGGCGACACAGCAGCAGTGAGTTAATGATAGGTATGTCTTCTACTCTTATAGTTAGCGAGTAGTTTGTAGATAGTCAGACCGCCCAGACAGTGTAGGTACGTAGGTCGCTAACCGGCGGTGGTTATTGCGGACTGCGGCTTGCAGCAGCTGCTTCGGGCTACGACGTGCGGCTGTTGCTGCGACCTGCGGTGGCTGCTGAGGGTTGCGGCCTGTGGTGACAGCTGCGGGTTCTGACCTACGGCTACCATGAAGCTTTTCGTTCTTATTGTTAATATAATATTCAAATATTCAATGATAGATACTTAGATGTTAGTATTGTTACCTTGTTTATGAATTGCTATAATATTCATAACTTCATCACTGTTGGATTTTGTATTAAGAAGTATGATCCTAGTTTTGTGGTATAACTGGTTATTGATTGATTATAATTTTTTAATGTAATTCATAGATTTGTGGTGATATACTTATATATTAGTTTTGTGTATATATATATATATATATATATATATATATATAGGACTTAATTTGAAGCCTTGTTAAATCTGCAATTATAAACATTTGTAGAGTTTTACTTCTAGAAGGATTCGGAAAGCATTCACCTCCATATGTTCTTTGCCATTTTATCAGATTATCTATGCTTTAGTTGATAAAACACTTTTTGGAGAGCAGCCTTCCTTCAGTCAAAGATTTTGTGTAAATTTTTGTACAGTGTTGTTTGAAATATTTTATGTAAATTTTTGTACAGTGTGTTTGAAATAATTTTTCATTGTGTGTTTGACAAATGTTTCGGTTTTTCGTCTATAACCTACCGGAACCGACAGTCGGTTTCGAAGGTACAAAATTTCAATTGGTTTTTCGGTCTTGGTAATTGTTTCTGAGAAATTTTCTCAGTTTTTGTAGAATCATATGCATTTGCCGGTGGATGAGTGAATGGAGAAGAAGATGACAATGCAATCAAACCCTAGCTCTAAGAGTAGCATGAGATGTCCCCATTGCGCTGGTCCTCTTTCCAATGAAATGGTAAATTCTTGCAAATTTTCTCTTCATTTTTTCCTTTTTCAGCATAATTTTTTTAATGAAATTATGATGTAGTATTCTGATAATTGTGTCAGGAGACTAGTGAGTGGACTGTTCCACCTTTGATCAGAGACAGCTTTTCTATGGTAATAATTTACCATTATATACATGTGTGTATACAGCTCTAGTTTATATCTCTTATTTGTATTAATTGTTTTTTTTTTTTCTTTTCATTTATGTTATGATTTTATTGTAATGGGATGAGCTAGATTGGTACTGCTGTTGGTGGCACAACAAGTGCGTTTTATGGCTTCAACCATGGTAATGATGCTCTTATTACGAATTTCTTTTGGACCATATCTCTTTATCTAAGAATATCTATTTGAATATCCGCATCATCTGTGTTCTACTTGAAGGATTCTGATTTCTATACGATCTTCATCTCTATTCTCTACTAATAAGGATTATGAATTTTACACTGATTTTTAATGTTTTTATCTCATCTTTTTATGACCTTCCAGTGATGCCTATTGTTCGAAGATGGATTAAAGGCCCCATGTGGTTACATTTCCTTGTTGGGGTAAACTTTTTCAGTCTGCCTGTTATTTTTTTCACCTCTGGGTAAACTTGACATATCCAGAGTTTCTCTCCCTGCATTCTTCTTCTTCTTCTTTAAGGAGGTGCTGTCATTTCTTGCCCACCATTACCTTATCTTCTGGGACTGATAATCTTTATGTTGGTGTCTGTGGGTGGGAGGTGGGGAGGGTATTTGTGTTGGCAAGATACGGACTCTATTAATATCTGTAACCCTCAATTACTGTGATTTTTAACTTTCTGTTCGAGTATAATTTAAAGTTGTTGATCTTTGCTTCCCTGTGATTTTTTGGTACATTCGAAGAATTCTTTTGATGCATCATTTCGTGGTTGCAGGCTCCACCTGTCATTGTTTTCTCATCGGCATGTGCAGGATTGGCAGGTAATAAGTTGCTTTTTCCACAATTGTGCGCGTTAGTAGTTGGCTTGTTTACGTTTCCTAAACTTAAGTACCCTTCCCTCCCGGGATTGCTGAGATTTCGTTTTGAGGACCACAAAACTGATCCACAGTTGCATTTTCTTGTATCGTCAAATTTGAAGCCAAGAACTAGTCTTTATGTTTCCACTGTCCACTTCAATGTTCGCTATCTGACTTTGATGTACATTGGTAATAAACCTGCCTGCAGGTGGTGCTGTTCCAGCACTCGCACAACTTGCATCGTCTTCGTACCATGCTGCATCTCATCTTCCACATTGCAGCCGTCATCCTCGCAGGACGAGAAGATTAACAAGTCCCGACCATCCTCCACTCTAAAACACTGAGAGTGAGTGATAGATAAGAAGCAAAGGACTTTTTGGCGCATCAGTCTCTGGACAATCTTGCCCACGGCTATAGGGTTTCCATTGCATCAGATACGTGGTGGACCGAGCTCGCAGAACACTTTATGTTGGTGTATAATTTTGTTTTAGGTATTATTCTTTTTTTGTGTTTTGCAGTCATAAAAAGAATGCATAGTGATGCTTTTTTATGGGACTGCAAGTTATGTGTATATGTAAATTGCAACCACAGGTTTTAAGCTATAGGCGTGTTTAGAGTGCATTGACTCAACTCAACTGCTTCACTCTAAAATGCTAATAATTTATTAGTGATTTTCCTATATAGGAGGTCAT
Organism: Ipomoea purpurea; assembly: GCA_009835305.1. Lineage (NCBI taxonomy): Eukaryota > Viridiplantae > Streptophyta > Magnoliopsida > Solanales > Convolvulaceae > Ipomoea > Ipomoea purpurea. The sequence goes on from VALG01005470.1 coordinate 8,848, forward strand.
GAGATCAAGCCTTAGTGGAGGCGATGTTGACTCTTTGTGCTTCAACAAATTGAGAAAGTATAGATGAACAGATACTACACTATGTAATAGAGTCAGTAGTCCAAGTTCACTAAATATTATGAGTTTTATAAGTACTTCGTTGTTTCCATGTCAATATGTTGAAGTGGGAGTTCAATCTATATAAACACTTTCAATTCATATGTTATTATTATTTTTCTTTAAGAAAAAAGAAAGTAACACTATCATATGCGAATTGCATTTTCAATTTTTCCATTTACAATAAGACATCACAAAAAAAAGAAGCATATTTACAATGATGTCTCTCAAATAAGAGATTGTGAGTTTAAACCTTAGTAAGAACAGTATTGAATTTTTATGCTTCAGTAGCTATGAACAAATATACGTTGTAAACAGACTTAGTAGTATATATTTAAAAAAAAAAAAAAAAAAACAAAAAAAAACTTGACCTAAAGGTTGATAATACATAATTTAAATAACATCTATAAGACATTAATTATACTCATTCTCAGCTGACCACATCCAAATCTATCAATATCCATAACGTTATCCTTTCTTGAAGTTGACCCCACCGAAAATGCCATCAACATAAACTATAACATCTCACTCAAAAAAAATAAAAATAAAAATAAAATCTATACATCTCTCTCTCTCTTCTCTTCTCTCATTCGTCTCTCGAGCCAAGCAGTCTCTCTCTCTCTCTCTTCTCCATCTCTTCTCTCTCTCTCAATCTCTCTCTTTGTGGGGTCTTATACGATGAATTCAGTTGCACGCATCAGTCTATGTTTACCTAAAAGTGTCTCTCATGCCTCTGTGACTTCTTTGCCCTTCATTCATTTCAATCATTTCATAATCATAATTACACCGACTTACGTTTATTTATAGGTCTACTAGGATCTCTACTTATGCTCTATATCTATGTTTAACACCTTTTTTACGTTACTTCTGTTAATCAAATCCTCATCCTCCGAGTATAATGATTTTGTTACTTTTAGTTTTAAACTTTTGAATTGACCATCTATGGTCCCTCAACCTTTCAAATTATTACCATCCGTGATCCAAGTTAACCACCCATAGTCCTCCTGGAAGGACCACAATTGATTAAAATTTGATAGCTGAAGGACCATGGGTAGTTTTAACTTGGATCACGAATGGTAACAATTTGAAAGTCGAAGAACCACGAATGATCAATTTGAAAATTTAGAAACGTGGTAAAAACATTAATACTCGGAGTACAACAGATGGTATTAACTCTTAATAATAATAATTAATAAATAACATAATAATAATAATAATAATAATAATTATTATATTATTATTATTATTATTATTATAAATCCTAAATGACCAAAATTCAAATTTTGCTTTTGAAATTTTATGCAACACGTTGTAAATAAATCCTAGAATTGCATAACAAAAACAATAAAATAGATAAAAGAGTTTCGAGAAAACATATTTGATTGAGATTGGACTACTAATTGATGATCTTGTTGAGAGTTGAAGAAGAATACACGCTATAATCAAAAGAGAGGTTAATCATCAATTTTAGGTTAAGAAAAGAGGATAATGTTTGTCTTCAAATTTATTATTTTTTTTTCTTCCTAAAATCTATGGGTTTTTAATCCTTAAATTTTGAGGAAATTTTAATTCCGAAATTGCAATTCCTCCTAAACAAACGAATGAATTTGTTTACTTTTGAAATTATGGTGAGAATTAGCTAGGTGGAAATGGAATGGTAATTCCCCAACCAAACGCCCTGTTAGTAGTGAAATGATTCTTGGTGTGCAGTTAGATAATGAGATGTTCATGAGGAAAAAAAAAGGCAAGAGGAAACAAAGCTTAAGAATATATACAATAAAGCTTCACATATTGAAATCTAAAGTAGAGACAAGTTTTTTTTTTTTTTTTTTTTTTTTTTTTTTTTTTTTTTTTTTTTAATTGAAACGATTGAAAATATTTAACAAAGAAATGTGTACAATTCAAAGAATGAAATAACGAACACTAGAAGCCTGAAAGCTAGCTCTCTTTGGGTGTATTGTGAAAGCCAAAGCATAGCAGGTTTGATCTATCATAGGAGCATTATGACAAACACCATAAGGTGCAGCATTTCATCTAACTCATCTGCCCTCTTCAAAACTTCCAACAACATCACAGCAAAACATCATCAAGACCAATTATCAAGGCAAATTGTTGTGTTTATTCCTATTCCTTATCCACGTCCAGAGAATAAGAGGCTTTTCTTTCCCTTATATATGGTTCTATGGTTTGAAGGCTTTGGTTTGGGTAGTAAGGAAGAGAACCAAATCATTATGGTCCATACAGCTATACAGATCGTACTATTAAATAATGTACATTCAATACAAAATAATGTACATTTAGTACCCACCCTCTAGTTGCCGCTGCCTGGACCAGTTCAATTTGGAGGTGTGGTATGGCCTTTTGTTTGCCATTCCTTGACAAACTACTATTTTGTCAAAATTAGAGTGAGCAATGCAAAATGCAAATGAAAATGCAAAATTTCTCACTCCCCAAAGCGCAAAACTGCAGCCATCCAGCCCCCCCTTTGCTTTCTTGTTGACATAGAACAAAATGGCAATAAGTATAGCCTAACCACCACCTTAACCTTTCCTTTTCCCTTTGTTTGTTGGCATAGCACAAAATGCATATACATTACCACTCTTGAAACTATGGTGTAGATAGTTAGACTCAATCCCACCCCCATCCTTATCCAATTCCAACCCGATTTCGTTCCAACACAATAGATACCGGAACTCCACAAACTGTCGGGTCGGGGTGTGGAAACTCCTGGAATAGACGATTCCACCTTTTTGTCACAAGAATCATACATACTTGAAACAGCTGTCGGGGCCAATTGTGGTCTTGTATTTCCTTGACAAACTTCCACGGAGACCCCCCTCCACCTGCCAGCAACTGCCGCCGTCTACCCGGCGGCTCCTCCCCATGCGCAACCATCACCCTGCCCTTAGGCCGCCAATGTCGTCTGGTTTGAGATTTTACCCTTTTTTGTTTTCTAAGTTTTGGTTTCCCCTTGCATTTCTCTGCTCTTTTTCTTCCCTCATATTTCTCCCTCTCTGTAACTCCCAGTTTTTTGCACACTTCTTCCACTATATCCTCGATGCATTTCGATTCATCTCTGCATTATAACCAAAGTTTATATCATAATCTGAATCAATAGCCATTATTTGAAATTATAGAATTTCCGACCACCTGAAAGTGACCTTAAAAGTGGTCGGAAATAGCAATAAAGTTTTCCGGATCCAAAAGTGATCGAACAAAGCTTTCGACTTGATCACTTTCAAGTGGTCGGAAATTTCATAATTTCTAGTAGTGAAAGCGAAAAAACTTATTATGATAACAACTAAATCTAAGAATATAATGAAAACTTATTATGATTACCTGTTGTAATTGCGAAGGTCAAATCCTGATATCCCTGCTGCTTTACACAGGGCTTTTTTCCAACTTCTCCACCTTTCTGGGTTTATTCTCATAGTTTCTCTCATGTTCAGCAAAGGCTCTAGCGAAGCTCCCTCTCAAGTTCCGGACCTCTGAAGGGCAGACATCATAAAACACTGGAAAAATGGTTAGCCGTTTCTTGCGTTTCATGATCTTCACAAGCTCTTCCAAACACCATTCTGAAGCCGCATAGTTTTTTTGGAGAGGATAACAATGGCGATCCGGCACTCGTCAATGGCACGAAACAGCTCCCGCCCAATCGGGTCCCCTTTCTTCACACTCTTATCATCCTGGAACGCTGTTATCCCGTTTGAACGTAGAAGTCTCGTATAAAGAATGAACAAAGTTTATGGCGAGTGTCTCTTCCTCTAAAGTTCAAGAACACGCTATACTTGGGTGGGCAATGTGTGTGGGAACTTGCTGGTTAAACCATTTTTGGCATTTTAAGGCGGCGGATAGCAATAATTCCTGCAGAAAGCTTTCGCTAATGTAAAAGCGTTTCATTTTCTGGGATGATATATGAGAGAAAGAAAATAATGTGTTGGGAAGGATACACGGGTGGTAGTGCATATTTATATCTAAGGGGAAGAGTGTACTTTTGATAGAGACAGAGGAGATGTTATTGGTGTGAGTGCTTTTACAGATTCGATTCTGAAAATGAAAATGAAAATGAAAAAGAAAAAGGACTCTCTTATGGATTTTTGGTGGGCCAATTAACCAATGATACATAGTAGATGTTGCAGACGTTATAGATTTTGTAGTGGTCAGCTCTATGGATTTGCCATGTTGGATGTGTGGGACTGTGATTAAAAAAAAAAGGAATAAAGGTCAAATAGGCCATCGAACTCCACACGATAAAACATTAGGCCACTGAACTTTAAAAACCAACAATTAGGTCCCTAAACTAATTAAATTCAAACCAATTCTTACAATTTGAAGGTTTCCACAGGTCAACAGGTCATCCTTTCAAAATTAATTATTTTTAAAATTTAAATTTTAAAATTAATTATTTAAATTTAAAAAAAAAAAAACTAGTTCCTGTTCCAGTTTTTTTTTTTTTATTAAAAATAATTAATTTTTAAATTTTTTTTTAAAATAATTATTTGGAGATGACCTGTTGACCTGTTGGAACTTCAAATGAAGAATTGTTTGAAAAATGAATTTTTTTTTTTAGTTTTAGGACCGCTAATTGTTTTGGTTTTTTTTTTTTTTTTTTTTAAAAGGTTTCAGTGGCACCCCTTAATTTTTTTGTTTTTTGTATTTGTGTGCCAGTTTTTTTTTCCCGATGGCCCCTATTTTTTGACCCCTTTTTAAAATTTCCAAAAAAAAAAAAAGGAAATAAAAAACCAACATAATCCGACAATGAAAAAACAGAAAGTGACAAACCACCGGAATTTTTTTTTTTTTTTTTAATTTTTCTTTTTTTAAATAAACAAAAAACTTAAATTTTTTTAAGAAAGCAAAAAAAGATTTTTTTTGGAATCTACGACTAATGACAATTGTTTAGGTTTGAAAAAATTTTTAAAAAAATTTTGAAAGTTTATTTTTTTTTTTTTTTTTTTTGGGTTGGTTTTTTTTTTTTTTTAAACAATATTTTTTTTATAATTAAGAAAAATTTTTCAAAAAAAAAAGCCAAAACTCAAATTTTCCGAAAAATATTTTTTTAAACTATTTTTTAAAAAATAATGTTTAAAAAATAAAAAAGAAAAAATTTGTTAGTTACTTTTTTTTTTTTTTTTGTCCTAAAATTTTTTATTACTTATTATATAAGTTTTTTTGGGGGTTTTCCATGCTTCAAAAAATTTTTTTTTTTTCCGTTCCCTTTATAAATTGGTTTTTGGTTCCCATGCCTTTTAAAAAAAATTTTTTTTTTAAAATGCCGAATTTTTTTTTTTCTCCCTTTTTGCAAAAATTTTGGGGGTTTTTTTTTTTTTTTTTTTTAGGTTCCCGATTCTGTTGGGGGTCATCCCTTTCAAACAAGTCAAAACGGCCACCTTTCCTTTTCCAGGGCCCGCAAATTTCCCGTCAAAAACACATCAAAAGGAAATTTTCCCTTTTTTTTCCTTTTCACATTTCCACCACTTTGCCAAAATCGCCGCCCTTTTTTCGTCCCCCCTTTTCGTTGGGCCAAGCGCAATGTGAACCCTTGCAAATCGGGAAAAAGGTTCCTTCGGAAAGAAATTTTTTTTTCCAAAAAATATTCTTTTTTTTTTTTTTGCAAAAAAAAAAAAAAAACTTTTTAATCACCAAAGCTTTTTTTTTTTTTTTTTCAATCTTTTTCCGAGCCAATTTAGAAGAAAATTAACTTTCCGTTTTTTTGAAAAAGGGTTTTAGATTATTTTGGCCCCCTTTCCAAAACGAGGCCCCCCGTTTGGTTTTTTTTCAACTTCCCATTCCTTAAAGACCCGAGGGTTTCTTTGTTCCCAAATGCCCCTTTCCCCTTTTTTTTTTTATTTAACTTTCCAAAAATTCCCCCCCAAACCCTTTTTGAAAAAAAACCCTTTTCAAAATATTTTTTTTCTCCTTAAATGTCCCCACAATAATGCCCGCTCGGTTAAAAACCCCCAAAAATTTGCTTTTTTTTTCCAACTCCCCGCAACCTTAAAGGTCCCTTTTCCCATAAGCCAAAAAAAAACGGTAAAACAATTCCGATTTCCAAAAAACAAACAAACAAGAAACTAAGTTAATGCTTTTTTTAAGCATTTGAAATAGCTTTTAAAGGGAAAAGGGTTTTTAAAACCCAATAAAAAATTGGGTTCTCCCCAAACCCCAATGAAAGAAAAAATTGAAATTAACTAAAAATGGGGTTTTTTTGAACCCCTCCAAAAACAATCCCCCTTAAGTCCCCGTGGCCCGTTGCCCCAAAACTTTAACCAATTTTCCAAAATTTTACAAAATGCTTTGGTTCTTTTTTTTTCCTTTAAGGTTTTTTTTTTTTTTCCCCTTTTTGCATTCCTTTGAAATTTTTAATAAAAAAATCATACCAGAGCATAGTTGGAAAATTATCTTCAAAAAAAAAAACGTTTTTTTTTTTTTTTTTTTTTTTTTCTTAGATTTATAAAACCGTTTAAGGAGGGGGAGTTTGAAATGTTCTTTTTCCCCCCTTGTTTTTTTTTTTTGGGAAAGCAATGTTTAAAAAAAAAAAATTGGCAAGAATTTCAAACAAACTTTTTTTGGAAAAAAAATCGTCCAAATTTGGTCCCGGACCCCCTTCTTAAGTCTGTTCCCCAACCAACCCAAAACACAGGAAGAAAAACTTCCCCCTAAGGAAAGTAATTTTTTTTTTTTACGGGGGAAAAAAAATAAATTTTTTTTTTTTTCCCTTTTTTTTTTTGCCCCCTTTAAAATTCTCTTCCTCTTTTTTTTTAAGTCCCTTCTTTTTTTAAAAAAAGAAAAAAAAAGGTAAAGGCCCTAAAAATTTTTTTATATTAGCCTGGGTTTTGGGGCCAAAGTTTTTGGGGTTTTTTTTTTTTTTAAAAGCCTTTTCTTTTAAAAATTTTTCAAACTTAAATCCCAATATTGAATTTAATTTTCAATTAATCAAATTTTTATTTTAATATATTAAAAATTTTATATCGATTTAAAACTTTCCTTTTTTAAAAATCGATTTTTCTTTTTTTAAAAGTTCCTTCAAAAACATTTTTAACCCATGGGACCAAAAATTAAGGTTGTTATTGACTTTTTTTTTTAATTAAAGGTTTTTTTTTCATAAGTCCAAAACTTTAAAGCAAACCAAGTTACAAATTAAATTTTTAATAACCTTCAAAAATTAAATCAAAGATTAAACTTTCGTAAGTCCATGAAGGTGGACACCTGGCAAAAAAGCAACTAATCAAAAAAAAAAATGACTAACCCTTTTTTAAGTTGACAAATGAAAAAAATAATATGGTTTAATGTTATTTTTTTTTAATAATGAACCTTTTTTTTCCTGTTTTTTTTACAGAAATATTCAAATGCAAAAAAAACAATTTCCCCTTTTTCCCAACACAACCTTAATTGTTTTTTTTTTTTTTTTTCCTTGAACTTAAAGGCAAAGGTTTTTCCCCTGTCAAAAAAAAGACCCAAAATTAAAACCCAAATTTTTGGTTTTTTTTTTAATGAAAAAAATGGTTTTTTCCTAATTTTTTTTTTTCAATTATTTTAAGATTTAAATTCCCCCTTTGAAAAGCTCAGAAAAACTTTTCCCAAATTTTTTTTTTTTTTTTTATTTTAACTCTTGCAGGATTCTTTTTTGGTTTTTGGGGTAAAGAAAAATTTCTTTAATTTTTAAAAATTTAGAACTTTATAACCATTTTTTTCTTTTTTGGGTTCCAAAAACCCAA
>VALG01005472.1:4839-27447 GCA_009835305.1 Ipomoea purpurea
CACTCATTTATCAGCACTATGAAGTATGTAATTTAAACGATTATATGCACTGCCTGTTTGCAGCTTTTGAATCAGAATCCACCATCTATTCAATTTGGTGCATCAATTCCATTCTCTCTCTCTCTTCTCTCTCTCTAACTATATATATATTATAATATATATATATATATTATATAATATATATATATATATATACCACATACATATATAATAATGCATGCATGCATTCCCAACCTCACATTCCACGCACAAATCCCATTAGATATTTTCTAATTCCAAAAAAATATAACGGGCTCAATGCAGTGATGATGGAAGTGACGTGAATCATGATTCTTTATTTAAAGGATCAGGCCAAGGTAAATACTTAAGAATATTTAGTATAGTTAGATAATATATATCTCAAAATTTGTAATATTGTAATTACAAAGTCCAATTTAATGAAGTTGTCATAACTGACTGACTCAAATCAAAGAAGATCAATAGGCTGTTCGTTGTTGTTGTGAAAGTCAAATTTGTAACAGTGTGATTATCAAGTCTAACTTGGTGACATTTTCCTGTTACAAGTTTTTGTGTGGCACAACAATATGGGCATAGCATATATAATATATTCCCCATACCATATATCCGGCCAGTATATATGCTATGCCAAGGGAACAAAATAAACACACTCAAAAATTATATTATAGGAAAATGATAGGGTGGGGGATGTGTATAAGGTGGTGGAGGCCATGGCGCCGCTATATCTGGCGCTGTTCTTGGGCTACGCCTCCGTACGGTGGTGGAACATGTTCAAACCGGACCACTGCGCCGCCATAAACCGCTTCAACTGCTTCTTCATCCTCCCATTCTTCAACTTCCGCTTCATTTCCCAGGTCAACCCCTACACAATGAACTACCGTTTCCTGGCGTCCGACGCCGTCGCCAAATCCGCCGTCGCCGCCGTCCTCGCCGCCTGGGCTAACTGCGCCAGAAAAGGCGGGTTTGACTGGTCGTTGACCACCTTCTCCCTGTCGACGCTGAACAACACCCTCGTCGTCGGCGTGCCGCTGCTGCAGGCCATGTACGGCGGCTTGGGTTCGACATGGTGGTCCAGTCCGCCGTGATTCAGGCGGCGCTGTGGCTGACTTTCTTGCTGTTGGGGTTGGAGTTCCGGCGTACGAGGTTGTCGGAAACCAACGGCGGGGACGATAATGTCGTCGCGCGCTCCGCGAAAATGGGAGGAGATGTAGAGTTGGCGGCGGGTGGGAATGCTGACGCCGTTATAACGACAAGAGTTGTTATGAATGTGAGAAATAAGACATCGTTTGGGACATTGATTAAGGTTGTCTCCTTGAAACTTGCCAAGAATCCCAACTCTTATGCTTGGTTTCTTGCCTTGGTTTGGGCTTTAGTGTCCTATAGGTATGTTTCAAATTTAATTCTGCATTTTGTTGTTTTTTTTTGAAAAAACATTTTGTTGTTGTTATAGATAAAATAAAAAATTATAAAATATAGAGAAAATGACACTTTTTGTTCTTGAATTATATAGAAATAACATTTTTACCCTTTAATTATACTTACTGACACTTTTTATTCCTTAATTGTGTGCAGTCGGGTATTTAGCGTTCTTTAGTTTTATTATATTATATGTTGAAAATCACTTTAGAATATACTTTCTACTTCGTAAACAATTAAGGAATGAGAAGTATTATTTTTAAAAAATGGTGAGTATTTAAGTATTTAACTTGTATAGGTATGAACTTTTTGATGCACTAACATATGCATAATTAGTGCATGCATGGTGTTGGACACTACTTGAGGGCTCAAACCCATGCTTAATTAGGTGCATGCATGTGTTGGACACTACTTGAGGACACTAATGTTACGTCTGTTACAATGTAATGTCTGTTCATAATTATTTTTTTAATCTATTGAGGGCTCCAAATTTATGATCTTTTAATTGGGAGAGTCAGGCCACTTCATGTCACTAACCACAAGGTCATATGCAATTTGACTGCATTTTAATTGTAATAAGACTAATAATTTATCCTTTTTATCCAATGTATTGTAGTAAATAGTAAGGTAGCATTATGAGTAAATCATGAGATTGTGTGATATGTACTTGTATATTATGTACCCACCAGTAATTTATTTATTTTAATCACTAACAAAATTTGAACCTTGCATTGTAACGACTTATGAATTTATTTTAATTTATTTGTCTAATTGAATCGTATTCTGAAAGAATATTCCATATATATAATAACCCTGTACATTTTTTCAGGTGGCATATTAATGCCTAGCATAGTGGAATCAGTCTATTTTGGTCTTGGCAAAGGCTGGGAGTGGAGTTGCCATGTTCAATACGGGTATGAGTTTGTGAGGTTGTATCTTAAATAATTTTAAATTATATTTGGGTGATGTAGAAATTCGTGACTGTTGACTACTGTATTGGAAAGTGGTCAGAAGTCTTCATTATTATTATTAGCCTAAACTGTCATCCTGCACTATTGTAATCATTCTTAATTATTTCATCGATCGCATGATGATTTTTTAAAAAGTTGTGATATTTAATATATATATATAATTTTTTCTGTTTAGGTTAGGCTTTTTACATGTTTTTCTCAAATTATTCCTTGGTATATATTGTATCTGTTGACTATGAAATATTTTTTATTATGGATATGTATTGTACAAATAAAAAAACTTATATAAGTAAATTTCTATTTGGTCAGCATATTTCTTACTTTTTACCGATGTTAAGTCTGTAAATAAGTTTAAATATTCTTACATATTAATGTTCATGGTTGTGATCATTGAATATAATTGTCAGGATATTGGGTCTCATGTGGCGTCAGGATTGACATTTAGCTCTATTATTATTTATTATTATGTTAAGATCATAATTACTTAATCTAAAATTCCACTAATTCAATTAATATTCAATTTTTTTTCCATGTCGTATTGATATTTATATATAATTTGAGTGAAAAAAATTTATATTTTCTCTCATTTTAAAGTATTCATCTAAAAGTGCTCTAACTCGTTAAGCAAGAGTTACTATATTTAAAAAATTTAAACTTATAACAAAAATATATTTAGCTTATAAGCAGGATTATTCATGGCATTGCAATAGAATATCATTAATCTTGTGTACCAGTTTGACATAATACTGGTTTGGTCGCTGAGGTTGTGTAATCGGTCCTACATCACATCCGCACTTGGTGCTCAATGCTTTTACGCCTCCATGGTGATGTCTTACAAGATTACCGAATAGTCAGGTAACCACCCTCCTAACCGACATTTAGTCTGGACAGGTTGACGTGGTAACATTATGGTTTACGTTCTAAAATTCGACGCTTTCAGCTGGACCAAAATTGCCATATTGAATAATTCGGCGATACCCCGGGGACAATTAAATCCCAGTCATCGTGATGGATTACTTGAGACCTTGGAGCGACCACCGACGAAGAGACGCGGCCCGGAAAGTGCCCGGCCCAAGGCCAGTGGGCGTGGCCGGAGTCGGCCCAACATCTGGCCTTGGGCCGAGTGGCCCACCGAGTGGGCTCGGCACCACCCGAGAGCCCACCACCATTGCACGCCACGCGCCCGCTCTAGATGGCCATGTCATGGGCCCTGGACTTCGGCTGGCCCGAGCTCCCGCAGCTCCGAACATCGCCCGAGTCGGATGGACATCGCCTAGCGCCGAGCTCGCAGCTCCGGCCCGCGTCGCGAGTCGGTCCACCTTGGACCCGGTCCCGGGAGACAACGGTCAACAGTGGCCGATCCACACCCGCCCCCAGATCCCTAGCGGGCTCAGCGGTTGGAGGGGTTACTAGTATCACGAAAGCTGACCTCCCTCCTTGTCCTAACAAGGGACCCATGACCTTACCCTGATTATTACCACAACACAACTGATTCATAAATTGGCCTACCAGTTCTAGCATGTATTGTCCTATTAAGTCTTGTAATAGCTTATTAGTGCGGCAATCATACAAATTATACGGCCCCCCAGCGGCCTAGCCGGTCCCTGCGACCTTATTATCTATCTTGTGTCTAATTATCTATTTTTCGTACGTATATTTCCGGGTTTAATAATTTGGGATACTTCCGGGAATTAAATCCATCAGTTACGTTCTAAATTCGACTCTTTGTGGGACCAGGATTGCTAATTAATCTTCTTGATCTAAACCGATGAGTTGTATATGAACAATCTAGGTTGACTTACCACTTTATAGATCTTTATTAGCTTGGGTCACTGGTCACAAAGAGGGCTTCATTCAAAGTGTGACTAATTAACTAGCATTATTGTTACACTTATATTCTATTTACGATACTATAAAACATAGAAAAGTTTTAAAATGTCAATCGTCACATGGACTTTTATACTGCATTTTTTTTTTAAATTAAATCAAGTTGAATTTTGTTAATTATTTAATTAATTAGCATAGCTTATATATATGCCGGTTACGTGGCACTGCAGGCAGCGCTCCCTCAAGCAATCACGCGTTCATCCTATGCAAACGAGTATGGATTACACGCTAACGTTATTGACACCGCTAATTTTTCTTCATTATTATAATATATAGTATATATATTATAGTAGTAATAGATTAGTATATATATAGATATATGTATATGGAAAAAGAAGGAACAAATTATTGAAATTATTTAATTAATTTTAAATTTGTTCAGATTATCATAGCACAATTTTTCTCTGCCATAATTGATTGGATAGGCTAGCTGCTTTAACCCTCCGCATTGAATTCATGGGCTTGAACTTCACTTGTAGTATTCTCAATTTTATCACCTTTCATTATATGGCTTTTTTAAATATATTTGACAGTTAAATTCTTTATATATTAATTTGGATATCTAAGCTCTGTTGCAAACTATCGAAAAGCTATAAGCTAGATCTGATAGCTGAAAAGGACTAAAGTTGACAAACTATAAGCTCGGATCTGAAAATTGAGAGCTGTTAAGCTAGCTGTTATGATTGAAAGTGTTTGGTAAAATTAGTTTTTTGATAAGTTGATAAATGTAAAAAGACTAAAAAGGACATTTTCAATAAAATTTAAATTACTTGTTTACATATTAAAATTTAACAGTTCGTCTTCCAAAAAAAAAATAAACATTTTTTTAAATAAAAACTATTAGCATGCATCAATTTAGCATCCCATATTAGTAGTAGTAGTAGTGGTGGTGGTAGTATTCACATTTAAATATTCACTCCACTCTAAGCAAAGTTATATATTTAAAAGAAAAAGTTGGTCTAATTAAAAGGATTAGTTTCTAATGGATTGCAATTTAATTCTACTCTTAATTATCTCGAGATTAATTAATTTCCCAAACAAAATTTTAATTTCACAATTCGGTATCATGATTAAACGTCATTACAATGTTATTTTTTTTTGAAAACCAAATGAATCAGATTGCATTAGCCACGAGGGGCTCAATAAAAGAAGGAGGGTAATCCCTCCAAGTGATGTTCCTGCTATAGCAATGCATGTTTAGCCAAGGATGTGCCACATGATTGGCCTCCCTACTAACTAAAAAAAACTTTGAACCTGATAAAGATAAGCAAATAGTACAAGAATAAAAGAATATAACTGAAATAGTACGAAACGAACTGCATGTACAAGAACTCAAACCAAAACGCGAATCAAAAAAGATTCTTCCACCTCGAGGTACCCATTATTCTCAACCAAGAAAGCTTCGTCAATTCCAATAGCCTTGCAAAGGGATTACGACACGTAAAGGCCGTTACCACCTACCGTACAAACGAGAGTCGCGCATAGACTAAAAGACAATACCCGGCTGCATGCCGGCAATTGAAAAACAGGAATCAAATAACACTTGACAAGACGTTGGCTGCCTACTCGTGCTGCAATGCCACGGTAGGACGGGGGGCGCATTAATGGCTCCCTCGCTTCTGACGTCCAACCACGAGCAACATTGCGCCCAAGCGACCCAAAAAGCAAGCGACTATGGGACAACATGTCCCATACAGCCGTGTTCCTTGCGACCAGATGGACTTGAGAAGACACATATCCTTGCCACGCAATTCTTCGAGAATATCCGGGCGCCACAACCCAGTACATCCGTCCATTGGAAACAATCCTGTTGGCACAGGGGAATTTTGAATCGAGAAGCTGCCAAACATTACATTTCAAAAGGACAATGCAAAAAAACATGCCAAACACACTCCTCAACAACACAACACGGACATATATAATGATATACCTTCACTCATTATCAAAAATATCTAGAGGTAGGTAGAATATTCAAGAGGCTGATCCACAGGATACACTTTCCACTTAGGGGAACAATGCAAGCTATCAGATATATTCATACGTGAGGTCCATTATTCATGAAACCCAGTCTCCCTATAACCACGTCCTTGACCGAATAAAATACCCCTAATCCCCTCCCAATACCAGATATCTTCCAACCCATGCTCACAGGCATCTCAAAATCAAATGTGTATCCCTGGGCGTTGAAATTTTTTTGCACAAATTAATGGTTCCAGTTGCCCGTATTGGCATCGATGAGATCTGAAACCAGCAATGATTGGCCATTTATAGCTTTGATCAGTCTCGACATATGGATTATGACGATCCGGGAGCCACAGAATCGTCCAAACTTGCGTTGCAGAGCCATCCCCGATCCTGCGTCTACAACTTGTTTTTAATAAAACTTGGCTGGCCATAATGCTTCTCCAGACATAACTCGGATTACCACCAATAGTAGCCTCATAAAAAGATTGGGTTGGAAGTACCTTGCCTTAAAAACTCGTGCCATTAAGGATGCCGGGTTAGTAAGCAGCCGCCAACCCTGTTTAGCTAAAAGAGCAAGATTGAACTCATGTAGCCGTTTAAAGCCCATACCACCGTACTTCTTCGGTTTGCACATCCTGTCCCAAGCCAACCAATGTATGTTACTACCATTGTCCCCATTTCCCCACCAGTACCTGTTCATTAACCTTTCCAAAAGACCATAGAGTGATCGGTAGCAGATAAATGCTCATTGTATACGTTGGCATAGCTTGTGCCACACTCTTCAAAAGAACTTCCTTACCAGCCTTAGTAAGCAGCCTCTTATTCCATGATCCGAATCTCTGTCTCAGCTTTTGCTCAATATAGGCAAAAACGCCCGTCTATTCCTTCCCACAACGAAGGCAACCCCAGGTACTTCCCAAAATCCTCAGCCTGTTCAACTGTCAAGACTCCTGACACCAAATCCCGCGTCCCTGCTTGTGTATTACGACTGAAGGAAATGCTCGACTTGTGGAAGTTCACGGCCTGGCCTGAGTAAGACTCATATACCCCCAAGCATCTTTTGACCTCCAAAGCTTCCTGCAGATTAGCTTTAAAGAAGAGCAAGCTGTCATCTGCAAAAAACAAGTGGGAGATCGGTGGGGCCCCCCGGGCCACTCTACAGCCATGAATTAGTCCTTTTGATTGTGAGTCCTGCAAAAGCAAAGATAGCCCTTCCGCACAGATTATGAACAGATAAGGTGACAAGGGATCCCCCTGCCGTAAACCCCTAGTTGGCACAATCTCCTCCGTAGGTCTGCCATTAACCAGTACCCTATATCGTACAGTTTGGATACACAGCATAATCAACTGTACCCACTTAGCATCAAAACCCAGACCAACCATCATATCACTCACAAAGGACCATTCCATCCTGTCGTAGGCCTTCGCCATATCAAGTTTCAACGCAGCCCATCCTACCTGACCCAACTGCTTCCTCCTCAAATAATGCCCGACCTCAGAAGCAATCAATATATTATCTGAGATCAACCTACCCGGTAGGAATGCACTTTGTGAATCGGAAATAATATTTTCTAGTAGGGGTTTCATTCGATTCGCTATCATCTTAGCCATGATCTTATACAGCACATTACATAAAGCTATTGGGCGTAAATCAGAAACATGCTCAGGAACACATTTTTTCGGTATCAACACAATGTTTGCATCATTCAAGCAATCAGGAAAAATTGACTGGGATAGGCAATTAAGAATAAAAGAAGTGATATCCTTACCAATAACATCCCAGAAAGCTTGGTAGAACCCCGATTCATGCCATCCGGGCCTGGAGATTTATCTTTTCCCATAGAAAATAACGCAGCCCGCACCTCCTCCGCTCAAAGGGGCGCAATAACTGTGCATTCTGCGCCTCCGACACCCGTGGCGCAGTGAATCCACTCCAAACATCCCCGGGAACCCCCTGAAGCAAAGATCTGCTTATAATAACGAGGCAACCAGTGATTCCAAAGCCTGACCCTCCTGCCACACCCCATCATCATTCTTAAGCTTTTCAACGAAGTTTTTCTTTTTTCGGTGTGAGGCATATCTATGAAAGAACTTGGTGTTCCGGTCTGCCCCGCGTAACCAGTGCTGTTTAGCACGCTGCTTCCAAAACTCCTCCTCCTAGGACAAGGCTAAATTTAGACTAATGTCTAAGTGTGCAAACCGAGCCAAAGACGCAGGGTCCCGACTACCACGCAACAAGTCCATCTCCTTCCGTAAACCACTAATCCGCTTCCCAAATTTATGATGCCGATCACCTCCCCACGCTCTCAACCCCAATCCACACCGAACTAGCCTAGTCTGCAAAGCCATACCCTGTGAACTGGCCCACTCATGCTCCACCACCCCCCTGCAACCCTCATCCAACAGCCACGCATTCTCAAAACGGAAACTCCGTGGACCAGCAGCACGCACTACACCACAGATATCCATAAAGAGAGCTGAATGATCCGACGAGTCTGTACGGATATTGTACACCCTCGCCCTATCGTGCAGACCCAGCCATTCCATGCATGCCACAACCCTATCCAGCCGCTCCTCCACCCAATCCACAGTACCCTTGCCCCTCTCCCAAGTAAACGGATAGCCAATCATGGGAAGAGATACTAAACCACAATCCTCCAGCGCCTCACTGAAACCCTCAATCAAACGATTCGGATGCTGCAACCTACCTCTTTTCTCAGATTGTGCCAAAATATCATTAAAATCCCCCAGAACCACCCACGGCAACGTAGAAACCCCTTTCAGAGATCTCAAATAATCCCAAGACTCCCTCCTTCTACTCCTCTGAGCATAGCCATAATAACATGTGAGCCGCCACTGCGGCCTACCTGGCAGTGACACCACCAAATCAATATGGTTATCGGTAAAACTGATCAAGCTAGCATAGTTATTCTTTCCCCATAGAAAACAAAGACCCCCCCTCGGACCATGACTATCAACCTTAAAACACCCCTCGAATCCCAACTTTACTCTCAACCTCTCTGCATGACTACCCCCTACCATCGTCTCCATCAAAAAAACAAAAACCGGCTTCCTTTTGGACACAAGGTCCACTATTTCTCGAACCGTCCGTGGATTGCCCAAGCCACGGCAGTTCCAAACCAAGGTACTCATTGAGAACGGCGGGCCTGGTCCCCAGGTCCCGCCAAAACCGATGATGAATACTCCTCATGCATACCTTCCTCCACCTCAACCACACCCCCATCAGCCCCCCTACGCCGTTTGGGATCAACCCTAACACCCTCCTCCGCCCCTCCCCAACTACCCGAAACCCCTACCACACGGCACCCTCCACCCAGACTTCCCCCGGCCTCCCGACGCACCTCTTCCCCAATTCCCGTCTCGGCAGCCCCACCTACCCGAGAGGCACTGCCCTGCACCCCGCCTAACCCCATCTCACGCCGACGCTCTTGCCCCAGCCGAAACCACCGGTCCCCAAGAACCTTGGCCGGACTCACTCCCCCCGCCTTCAATGCCGGTCCATACAAATATTGCTCGGGCCCGAGCGGTGATCGTCTCGCAGCCAGACAGAATTTATCCGTGTGTCCCAACTTGCCACAGAAAAAACAAAACATGTGTAAACGCTCGTACTTGAAATTAACCCACACCCATGAGCCATCCCGGAGGATCATCTTCATACGGCGTTTTAATGGCAAAGTCACATCATGTCTGACCCGAATCCTATAAAAGGTTGCATATGGTCTGGCAAAGTTACGCTCATCCATACGCAAGAAAACCCCCACAAAATCACCCACCTTTTCGAGAACCTTCTCGGTACGATAGCCAATAGGGAGATCAAAGACTTGCACCCACAGGTCTAGAGTATTCAAAGCAGCTTGCGTCGGGTTCTCATCACCTTGCAGAGGCTGGCAAATCAAAGTTGCGTTTTCGAATGCCCACGGACCCTCCTCCAGAACACGCCGCCTATCCGCCTCATCAAAGAAGGTGAACAGGTAGAGGTTTGGCTGCACATCCGTCACCTCAATGCCCAATAAAGGACGCCAAACCGAAGCCAGAACCCTCTTCATCATCTCACTCTTGATCGGTTTATCTGTCAAAAAACGTCCGACTACGGACCACGTCTGGTTCCCAGCAGCTTGGTCGATTCCGCCCACCGCTCATCCTCAAAACGCACACCGAGCTCTTCATCCTCTAGAGTAATATCCGCCGTAGTGTTAACAAGGCTCTGGATATCCATGCTGACGCTAAACAGAGACGTCAACACACGCCGGTGATCGCTCGTCGCAAGAAATCGGAAAACGAAGAAAACCCTAGTTACAGGGAGAAAACCCTAGTTACAGGGAGGAATTTGGGTATAGGTTGATGAGTATGATCTCACACAATTGAAAGTACTAATGTTATTTATTCTTACTACGGATTACTCGATCGTATTTAATATCATTTAATTAACATTTATTAATTTCTCAAAACGTAATCAAATTCAAAATTTAATTTCAACTTGGAGTCTAATAATATTAAAATTATATATTTTTTGTGACGAGAAAAAAACTCACAATTACTATTTGAGAATGTGCATTAAGTAAAATTATGCTCTTGCATGCAACAAGCTCAAGCAAGATGGGATTGACAAAAAATAAAACTTATACCATTTAGGTACGAGAATTATGTTCCATCCGCTCATATATCTCTTTTGGGGCACAATTAATTATTTTAAACTTATTAATTGTAACTTATCACTACATCAAAAATTATATCTAACTACACATGAAGATCAGAAGATCCTATATACAACCGCTAACAGATTTGACTGAAGGAGTGTTGATAAGAATCAAACTTGTGACCTTTAAATATTAGGAAAATGTTACTTAAATAATCCTCTATTAGATTTTACATTAAAAAAGAACAGTTACCATGTTTGATCCTTTATCACCCTCGTTAAACCCAAACTGACACCAGTATAATCTTCTAACATCTCCCCCCCACCCCCACCCCCACCTACCTCTCTATATATATCAAACTCTGCTGTCTCTATTGGCAAACACAAGAATTGAAGGCCGGGAAGATGGGAAAGGGAGCTTCTAATATTGTGCCATTTATGGCAGCCATACTAATGGTTTGTGCAAGTAGTGTTTCCACAGAAGACGACAGTGGTACGAGGTTGACGATAATGTCGGCGCTGAAAAGAAAGATTCTTGTAACCTGTTCGAGGGAAAATGGGTTCGGGACAAGTCATATCCCATGTACAATTCCTCGCCTGTCCTTCATTCGCAAGGAATTTGATTGCATCAAATATGGTCGACCCAATCAACAATACCTCTCGTATCGATGGCAACCCAAACATTGTAACTTGCCCAGGTATAATAAATGATCAGAAAGTGGTCGGAATTTTCAATCACTTTTAATGAGTGGTCGGAAAAATAGTAAATGTTATCCTCATTTGTGTGCTTGTAGATTTAACGGCAAAGATTTTTTGAAGAGGCTCAAGGGGAAGAAGATCATGTACGTTGGGGATTCTTTAAGTTTAAACAGTTTCAATTCACTATTGTGCTTGCTCAGCGCGGCAGCTCCCGGCAGAATCACGACGAAGCTAAAGACCATAAACTCTCGAAGCTTTACCGTCGTCACGTTTCAGGTGTAACCTATAATGTTTTAATGTTTGTATGTTTTTCACATTTCAGGTGCCCGGGTGTCACGTATAGTTCAGATGTGACCTATAATTCTTGTCACTGACGTAAGGTCTTGAGACTTATACAGTTATATCTAATTTAATACGCGCAATATGCAATAATTTGCAGGAGTATAGAGTTGAGGTCATGATGTTCAGCTCTCATTACCTCGTAGACATCGAAAAGGAGAGCATTGGGCGTGTGCTAAAACTAGGATCCATCAAAGATGGAGAAATATGGAAGCAGGCAGATGTTCTTATCTTCAACAGTTGGCTCTGGTGGGGAAGGACCGGACCTAAACAACCGTAAGACAATCATCAATCTTTACAATGTTTGATGTGCTTAGATTATTAATTTAGTACATACTAATTTTAACGTACGTGTTATGTGACATTATTGTAACATTACTTTAAGTTAGTTTAATGTAAATGAAAACGTTTTGTACGTATATATAGGTGGGATTTTATTCAGAATGGTAATAAGATTGTGAAAGATATGGATCGAGTAGCTGCTTTCAAGGAAGGTTTAAAGACATGGACAAAATGGGTGGAGACACAAGTTGATCATAACAAAACCAAGGTGTTTTTCCAAGCTGTGGCTGCCACACATTACAAGTAAGATTATATTTTTTTTTTGGTCGGACCACGAAGTATCCTAAGCAAATCCTAACTGTAAGAGACAACTCTAAATCCGTACCATACTCAGACTAATTCACGTTTACACGGGCCAGCAGACATCTTTAAGCTCGTACCATACTCAGACTAAACCCGTTCGCACCGGGCCAGGCACCTTTAAACCTGTACCATACTTAGACTAAACCCGTTCGCACCGGGGCCCAGGCACCTTTAAGCCGTATCATACTAGACTAATTTCCATTCAACCGGCCTACCCAATAAAGGGGCAAAGTGCTGACCAGATTGATTTTTTATACGAAAGGGGTTCGAACTCCCGACTTCTCTTAGCTTAAAGGACAAGAGTGCACGGTCACTCATATCAACCAAGCTGGTTACAATTATATTAGGATTATCATATCATTGAAGAAGGTGACAAATTCGCCCTACCATTAAGTGAATATATAGTACAATTTAGTTTCATATTTTCAATGAATTTTTCAAACTGTTATAATAATTTATATTAATGGTACAGCGGAACAGAATGGGCGAGCCAGGAGTGAAGAATTGCCTGAAGCAGACGACGCCGGTGAGCGGATCGAGTTATCCGGCCGACTGCCATTTGCCGGTGCGGATAGTGAAAGGAGCCCTGAAGAAGATAGGAACCGGGTTCATATCTGGATTTAACCGTTCTTTCGCAGTTAAGGAAAGACGGACATCTTCGATGTACAATGGTTTCAAGGGCATGGGATTGCACCCATTGGTGTGTCGGCGGCGTGCCGGATACTTGGAACCAGCTTCTCTATGCACTTCTTGTTTCTCCGACAACAAAATAGATAGATGCATGCATGCAATCATGCACCATTATATGTTTACATTTTTAACTGTGGAATATAATGATAAAGGCCCGCAATTTTTGTTTTCTTAGGAAGATAGTGTTCTATGTGATTGGTCGTTCTTAGTAACTTATTGTGTTTGATGTGGTAAATACTTTCGCGTATACAGATATGAGTAGAGATTATAATATGGTAATTCGGGTAGTTAAGATCTGGGGTTGGAGGTCCGCAGCTTTAAGTATTCTAAAGAGAAATTTTTTTAAAAATTCTCTTTACCATCATTTAATGTAGTTTTATAGGAGTTTGGAGGAGAACATGTCAAGAAGTCAGCATGTGTGACACATGTCTTCCATGTGCTTAGTGTGACGGGTGTCTTCATGTCAATACCGTCATCATTGGGATTGAACTCTTTATATATATATATATATATATTTTTTTTTTTGAATGCTACTAGCTCTATTACATTGTAGTATCTGTTCAGATACTTCTCCAACCTACTGAAACACAAAGAACCAATAACGCCTCCACTAAGGCTCGAACTCACACCTTCCAAATGGAACTTTTATATTTATTAATTGTTCATGAATTGTCAAATGTCAACCCATCTCATTTTTTATTGTTTAAAAAGAGATATATTAGAGGTAAAATTAATGGTCTAATTAAAAGGATTAAATGTCTAATGAATTTGACATTAATTCTACTCTTAATTATCTCGAGATTAATTAATTTTCCAAACCGAATTTTAATTTCACAATTGGGTATATGATCAAACGTCATTACTAATGTTTTTAATGTTATTTAGGTACGAGAATTATGTTCCATCCGCTCGTCTATCCCTTTCGGGCATAATTAATTATTTTAAATAACTATCACTATGTCAAAAGTTATATATCTTTTTTTGGTAAGATAGAGGGACTCAAGAGCCACAGAAAGGATTAGTAAATTCTTCTAATAGCAACGCCCTGAGCGTCACTGTCCAGGATG
Source organism: Ipomoea purpurea (assembly GCA_009835305.1). Taxonomy (NCBI): domain Eukaryota; kingdom Viridiplantae; phylum Streptophyta; class Magnoliopsida; order Solanales; family Convolvulaceae; genus Ipomoea; species Ipomoea purpurea. The sequence continues at coordinate 19,194 of VALG01005472.1, forward strand.
GATTGGATCTCCTCCGGCGGATGGTCGAAGATGGTTGTCCCCCAACTGCTAGCTTGTCCCAAGTTGGCCAGCGCATCCGCACACCGGTTGCCTTCACGTAGAGTGTGTGTGATACGACAACTATCAAACATACTCATGATGGTTTTGCAATCGCCAATGATGGTGTTGGCTCGGGACGGCTGGCGTTGTACCCGAGACCGCATGAAGAACCGCTTCCGAGTACTTCCATAATGAGCCGATGCACATCCGGTTTGTTGCCATTTTGAGGCCTTCACGGGACCCCATAATTCTGCCATGAAGCTTGAGGTGATACCGATTTTGGATATGAAGCCGATCATCCAGGCACCCTCATGGTCTCGCAACAGGCCACCTGCCGAGGCCAGATCATTCATCGCCTTTCTAACTACACACATAAGAAGACCCTATACAATGGCTAACGGCTTGACCGAGAGAGTGTTGACAAAATCAACTCGATCGTGACCTTTAAATACGAGAATGATATTCACCACAACCACCCTATAAGATTCACTATATATATTTTTATCGTTAATTATATATATATATATATATATATATATATATATATATTATTTATATATATATATATTACTGATACACGTGACAGATGAATGTTAGTTATTTCTTTATCACACAATTCATATAATCCTAACCTTGGTCACTCATTTTATAATGGAAATTGTTGATGAATTGATCGGTGTCAAGAAAAAGTTGCAGACAATAATTAAAATTGTATTATTATTATCATTATTAATTTATTATAAGTTAATTAAAAGAGATAACTTTCAAAAAAAAAATATTAAAAAAAAGTGCAAAAACGAGCCATGCACAGATCGATTGAGTTTAAGGCATGTGGAAACAGCAAGTGCATCTTGGATCTTTCGTTTACATGCACTAATTGTTTTTATAAATACATAATTTTTATAATATTTATTATAATTCCTTTTTAGGATTTTTTAAATAAAATTTATTATTACAAACGCAACAAAATATCCCTATATATATATCAAACTTCTGCTGTCTCCATTGGTAAACAGCAAGAGGCCGGGAAGATGGGAAAGGGAGCTTCTAGTATTGTGGCCATTTATGGCCGCCATGCTAATAATGGTGGCCGCAGAACGACAGCTGGTACGAGGTTGACGATGTCGGAGCTGAAAAAGAAAGATTCTTGTAACCTGTTCAAGGGAAAATGGGTTTGGGACGAGTCATAATCCCATGTGACAATTCCTCGGCCTGTCCCTTCATTCCCAAGGAATTTGACTGCATCAAATTGGGTCGACCCAATCAACAATACCTCTGTATCGATGGCAACCAAAACATTGTAACTTGCCCAGGTATTAAATAATTGTTATGTTTATATACAACTTAAACCTCTATAATTTGCTGTATCTATCATCATTTAATTCGTTTCTTGTAGATTTAACGGCCAAGATTTCTTGAAGAGGCTCAAGGGAAGATGATCATGTTCATTGGGGATTCTTTAAGTTTAAACAATTACCAATTCACTATTGTGCTTGCTCAGCGCTGCAGCTCCCGACAGGTTCATCACAGAGCAGAAGACCATAAAACTCCTCGAAGCTTTACTGTCATCACATTTCAGGTATGACTATAATGTTTTTCAGGTGTCGGCGTCACGTACAATTTCAGATGATGTAAGCTATGATTCTTGTCGTTGACGTAAGGTCTTGAGATTCATATTGTTATCTAATATAATGCAGGATTATGGAGTTGAGGTAATGCTATTCCACCTCTCTATACCTCGTAGACATCGAAAAGGAGAGCATTGGACGTGTGCTAAAACTAGGATCCATCAAAGATGGAGAAATATGGAAGCAGGCGGATGTTCTTATCTTCAATACTTGGCTCTGGTGGAGAAGGACCGGACCTAAACAACCGTAAGACAATCATCATTTTTTACAATCATATGCTCACACTATTAATTACTTTAGTACTAACGTTAACCGTGTCTTAGCTTGTGACATTGCAACATTAATTATTTTAAGTTAGTTTAATGTAAAATGAAAATGTTTGTATATAGTGGGATTTGTTGATGATGGTAATAAGATTGTGAAAGATATGGATCGAGTGGCTGCCTTTCAGGCAGGTTTAAAGACATGGACAAAATGGGTGGAGACACAAGTCGTCATAACAAAAAAACCAAAGTGTTTTTTCAAGCTGTGTCTACCTCACATTACAAGTAAGATTATATTATAGAATATTCATATCATTGAAAAAAGGTGACAAATTCGCCTACCCAAAGTATATACACTACTGGAAATTATAACTCCGACCACCTGAAAGTTTAATCAGTCGAAAGCTTATTTCGACCATTTTTTGATATCTGGAAAAATCTGTGTTGCTATTCGACCACTTTTTGGTTTCAACTTGATTTAAAATCACTTTTAGGTGGTCGAAAATTCCATAATTTCCAATAGTGATATGAAAGTTTAATTAGAGTCAAATCAACCATATATATAATAAGTTGACTCAATTACATTATTTTGTCTAAATGCAACAAAACTTTTTCAATTAAAAGACTCAATTGCACTAATTTACTAATTATTTTTTTTAAACATCTACTAGTTAATTATTATATAATTAATTATAACAATGGTACAGTGAAGCAGAATTGGGCGAGCCAGATTGAAGAAATTGCCTGACCAGACGACGCAGGTGAAGGGATCGACTTTTATCCGGCGGACTTGGCGTTGCCGGCGAGGATAGTGAAAAGAGCCCTGAAAAGATGACGAAACCGGTTCAATTGCTGGACATAACCGTTCTTTCCCAGTTAAGGAAAGACGGACATCCTTCGATGTACAACTTTTTCAAGGGCATGGATTGCACCCATTGGTGTGTTCGGCGGCGTGCCGGATACTTGGAACCAGCTTCTCTATGCACTTCTTGTTTCTCCGGCAACAACAAATAGATACATGCACCGTTATATATATATATATATGTTTACATTATTAAATGTGGAATATAATGATACATGCAATTGTTTTTGTTAAGAAGATAGTGATGCAAGGATGACAACATCAGCACTAGTAGTGTGGTAGGTTAAAGGCTAATCAATTGAAGGTGTGATGAGATCTCATGAATAGAACCAAACATATAATTGGAGTAGCAAAAGTTATGCTCCAAGTGCAAGTCTTCATCATATCAAGCTAGCTTTAAACGAAAGGCAAAACTCCATCACAAAGTCCAAGTCAGAGAAAATAATAGTAAAAGGTAAAAACAATAGTCTGAAATTAAATTTGGATCGAAATTGTTACCAAACACAAGGAATCTTGATGGAATTAACTCTTAAAATTAAGATTTAACTCATTATGTACCAATGAATGATTAAATTTTGTTATGAAACTCGAAGTTAAGGTAAACTTGAATTTATCTTTTCATGGTTTAAGAGGGGTTCATAAGATTCAAGATATAGCTGAAAAAGTTAAGGAATCTGAATTTAAAAAAAACTAAAAACACACTCCGCATCATTTACCTATGCAACCACCTTAAAAAACATCATGTATTTGATGACACTTGAAACTAAAGTTCAAAATGGCTTCTTTGCCTTGTTATTCTCTGTGCTTCCTCTTACATCTTCTCAACCGCTGTTTATACCCTCGATGGGGCTTTCTACCGGGACGTCTCCGGAGCCATGCCGGCGAAGAGGGTGAAGAAGACGAGCCACTTCCATTTCTACTTCCACGACTTCACAACCGGGCGAAACCTCCGCCAAGATAGTTGCGCCCCCGTCGGCGGGCTCTACGACTTCGGCACCTTTCATGTTCGACGACGCCCTGACGGAGACCCCTGACCGGAGATCCAAGCTGGTCGGGAGACGCAGGGGATGTACGCCGTGACGGCGCAGCAGGAGCTGGACTTGCTGGTGGTCGCCAACTTCATGTTCACGGAAGGTAAGTATAACGGGAGCAGCATCGCCGTTGTCGGGAGGAATCCGGTGGCCGACGATATCAGAGAAATGCCGGTGGTCGGCGGCAGCCGCCTGTCCGGTTCGCCCAAGGCTACGCCTTGGCGCACACCGTCTCCGTTCGATCGGAAGACCGGAAATGCCGTAGTGGAATACAATATGTTTGTCCAACACTTCTGATCTGATGCCTATCATATCATATATATATATATATCCATCATCACTTCAATTCCTTCATATTTTGATATCTTACTATTGTTATTCATCAATAACACAAAACCATAAATTATAAGATTTATGTTTATTTTCTTGATCATTTTTATGAATTGCTCTATTTGCTTTCTTGTACACTAAATAGGGAGTAGTTTTTTTTTTTTTTTTTTTTTTTTTTTGTTATTATTGACTACTCATAAAAAATGGTCAAACCCAATCAACTACCCTAGAAAGAATTTGTACCGGAATTAGTTCTTATATCACTTGACTATCCCTTTTGAGACGGTTGTATAAATTTTGTGAGTGGTTAGTAAATGTAATTGTTATCTCTTTTGGACTATGATAATTGGGATCTGTAATTGTTTAATCTTTTCGGCTACCAAAATTGGGCTTCTAATTATTATACCAACTAGAGATTTGGGGAGGGACATGCAAATGATTCTCTCCACATAAAAGTTTATGTGACAATAATAAAATAGTACTATTTTTAATATACTAAATGTGTGAATGTACTTTCTATTTTTGTACTGAATGTACATTATTTTCACAGTAGACAAACATATTCTCTACATAACTTGTGTGGACCATGGTGTCCATCACATAATGATTGGACAGACACGGACGTTATGCTGTGCAACGTGTGCACCATGCAAGGTGTGCACGGTTTCAATTCATAATAATATTTTTAAATTGTAGATTTATAAAATTTATACTGTAGCATCTTCATAATTCTAAATCATAGATTCATAATTTAAGATACAGTAGATTCATAATTTCTATACTGCAGATTGCAGTAATTCTATATATGTAAAATTCATAATTTATGTATTGTAGATTCATAATTTCTAAATTGTATAGTTATCAAAATATTATGAAATATAGTATTGTGATTTGTGAATACAAAGTTCAACAATTCGGAGTATAAACATATAGCTCTATAATTATGAACATATATTTATAAAATTATGAATATATAGCTCTATCACATGTTCACAAATCTAATACTGCAGATTCATAATTTCTATACTGTAGATTAATAATTTAAATACAATAGATTCATAATTCATAAACTGTGTGATTGCGAAGAGAGAATTGGAATGTTTGAATGCGAAAGGAAATAATCTGCCATGGACAAGGAAGAGGTTTTGCCACTATGGAGCATGCTGAACTGAGATGGTATTAATAAGAATTGAATTCATGACCTTTTATACCATAAAGTTTTACTATATGTATTTCTAAATCTTACTCTTTCAAATTTACTTTCTGATATAACGGGCGCTGATATGTTATTTTTTTTTTTTTCATGTCGATCCTTGTAAATGTGTCTATATCAAAATTTTAATTGTGTGGAGTAAAAATTAAGAGTAGAAAATAAGTATACTATAGTAATATGTTTTCATACACTCAATCACCATTTTTAAGACTTTGAAAAAGTTATATATGGGTAGTGATGTAAGGATGACAACATCACACATACACTAGTGAGGTAGGTTAAAGCTAGGCTAATAAAGGTGAGATCTCAATGAATAGAACCAAACATATTGGAACCAACATGGTTGACGTGTTGGTTCAGCGCCTCGTCCCTTAAGCATGAAGTTGGAGTTTGATTCCCACCCATGGTGTATGGAACAAATCATTCGGCCAGTAACCGTAAGGACGGGAGATTAGTCTTGCAATAGTTATGCTCCAAGTGCAAGTCTTCATCATGCTTTAAATGAAAGCAAAACATACTCCATCACAAGTCCAAATGTTGTGGACTGCGACAAACTGCAAGGAAAATAATCCTATTGCAACAACCTTATAAACAGTCATCAGTTTGTGACACTTGAAACTAAAGTTTCAAAAATGGCTTCTTTGCCTTTGTTATTCTCTGTGCTTCCTCTTCGTCTTTCTCGGCGCTGTTTGTTACCCTCGATGGGGCTTTCTACAGGGACGTCTCCGGTGCCGTGCCGGCGAAGAGGGTGAAGAAGACGAGGCCCTTCCCATTTCTACTTCCACGACGTTACAAACCGGGCGAGAACACCACGCCAAGATAGTTGCGCCGCCGTCGGCGGGACCTTTCGACTTCGGCACCACTTCCATGTTCGACGACGCTCTGACGGAGACCCCTGACCGGAGATCCAAGCTCGTCGGATGAGAGCGCAGGGGATGTACGCCGTGACGGCGCAGCAGGAGGTGGACTTGCTGTTCGTCGTCAACTGGCGTTCACAGAAGTAAGTGATAACGGGCAGCAGAATCCTGTTGTCGGGAGGAATCGGGTGGCCGACGACGTCAGAGAAATGCCGGTTTTTGTTGGGGGTAGCGGCCTGTTCCGGTTGGCCCAAGGCTACGCCTTGGTGCACACCGTCGCGATGGATCGGACGACTCCGTAGTGGAGTACAATGTGTTTGTCCAACATTTCTGATGCCTATCATATCTGTTTATTTTTGCGGTTGATCAAGATAATTATAAGATTTAAAGTTTATATTCGTCTTAATATTTTTTATGAAGCTCGCTCTTTTTTTTTTTTTTAAAAAAAAAAATTATCTTTTGGGCTATGGTAATTGAGCTCCTGTAATTGTTTAATCAATCGTTATAGCATGCACGCGGCGCGCATAGCACTGTGCGCCCCGCCGGGCTCTCAAAACGACGTCGTTTTGGTAAGTCATGTTAGGGTGTTAACGTGATTATGTGTATTTGTGTATATATGTAGGGGTTTATACAATTATGTACATTTTTTATTAGTATATCATGTATTTTATTTTATATGTATTTGTTTCATTATATAATTATGTACATCATAAACATGAAATTTATGTTATATTATGTTAAGAGTTGATGTTTATTATGTTAAAAGTTTATGTATATTATGTATTATGTTAGATTATATGTATTATCTTTTAAAAAAAAAAGTATGTGTATTTTGTTATACAATTATGTACATTCCATGTATACAATTATGTGTATTCTAGACTTCTAATATAACATTATGTACATTTTAAACATGAGATTGTTTTTTTTAAGAAAAATTAACTGCCAAATAATGAGTTACGCGAAATTTCAAAAAATAAAAATAAAATTAAAACGACGTCGTTTTTCTCTGGGCGCACAATGCAACCGCGCGTCATGGTGTAGGATATAAATTGCCTTGTTTAATCTTTTGGGATACCAATTTGGGCTTTTCATTAGGAAACATACCAACTAGATTTTGGGGTTGGACATACACTTGGGCCTCTTGAAGGATCTTTGCAAAATTTTAATGGATATGGTAAATGGTCAATAGTTAACAGATTTTAGTGTAATTACCAATTATGTTCCTATTACTTAAGTTATATGATAATCTTCATTTATTATATAGTACCGCGGTGTCTATATGAATCTCTTGTATTTATGCACCTGCTGTTTCTCTTATTATACTGGCCCTGTTCTTTTTATAAATAGATTATATCTGTCTCACGTTAAATTTATATCGTGATCCGTTTTGTTTGGGTATAAAAGCCAACTTGACACTACAATATATCCAAAACCGACACTGCCAGTTATATCAAAGATGATACTGTAGTAATATAGTGAATGAAACTGCAGTGTAATATAAATGAAACTGAATAACATTTCACATATTTGAGTGTATATTGTACAATGAAGCTGTATATTATCATCAAGAATGATCATGTAGTTGTTGTTTTAATAAAACTATAGTGTATATAAAATAATAATTAAATAACATTTTCACATATTTGAGTCTGAAAATATCGAATGAAACTATAGTTATATCGAAATGAAACTGTAGTTGTGTTCAAACTGAACTGCAGTGTATAACAATAAGACACTGAATTAACAGAGTTACTTTTTGCAAAAGGATGCGAAACGGCAGAAATAAACAGCTGTTAATTTCATCAAAAAAAAAGAAAAAAGACGCGCGGTGCATAATCGATTATGCACCGCAGAGGAGGTTACTCATAATATAATTGTACGTATAAATGCTATATCAATCTACTATCGCCTGTATACCTACATGTCCTTACTGTCAGTTGTCTATGAACTGTTAGCTACAATAAAGTATCGAGAATTGTGATCAAGTTCGAAAAAGCTGTCTCTGGAACTGTCTAGTTACGATTATTA